>JBBBWG010021112.1:16205-76695 GCA_037176905.1 Azolla pinnata
ATGATGATGATGATGATGATGATGATGGAGCACTTGAGCTTGTACTTTGGAAGGGATGGATAGAGATGGGGAACAGATCGTAGCAAGCTGAGCCGATCGAAGGGACTTTGAATGTATTTTAGTTCCACACGATCGGCTGGCAGATGGCGCTACGAAAGGAGAAGAAGAGTTGATCACTCAATATGGTTAGGTAACCAACTCGATGGAGGTACACTCGGTCATTTGCATCAAAAGGAAGTTATTGCAGTAGGTAACTCTCGATCGATCCGCTCGAATCCGACACCTTTACTTGTTCCCTCGGGTAAGTAAGTTAACTATATGGGATCAGTAATGTCGAGCCCCATGATCGATGCAGGTGGCAAGCAGATAGAGATGACCACGGTCTTTCTGCATCGACCTTCTCATGAATTCATAAGAGTCTGCTTTCGTGAGGACAGCAAAGTCTCGATCCCGCCCAAACCTTCACTACTGTTGAATCGGATCCGAGATGCTGACCTGCAAATGCTCTCGATCGACGACTTCCTTCACGCGCTCAGATCGAAAGCAAGATTGGAAGCCATGATCGATTGGATGCAGACAGGAACCGACTAGTTGGAACTTGCGGAGGAGCCAGCTCATGGTTCCATCCCATTGGCCGCCCAGTCCACACGCATACAGAGTCGTCGACTTATTTGATAGCAACATGCCGTTATTGTTCGTAAGTCCTTCTCGGTGCCAGAAAAAATGCCTCAAGGTAAATCCCCCGATGAAGAAGAAGAAGAAGAAGAAGAAGAAGAAGAAGAAGAAGAGACCTTAGGCATGATCTCGTATAACTAATTAATCGACCAAGGAATCGGTTTCTGCTTGCGGGAAGACAGTACCATCGGTTTATCTGAGACGGGTTCTAGTCAATTAGGTTCTTTCTTCGTGACAGTCGTTCTGTTTTACGAGCTTGAATGAAACCCTGCCTCCATGTCGAAAGCTCGCCCCAACTCCCAGAACAGGGGACTCTTCACACCAAAAGACCCTAAAATGCTTCCATCAAAACAAAAAGTGTCGCATTTTGCTAGTCTTCCTATAAGAGCTACACAAATTGTCTAACTTGATGTAATACTCGTTCACGAATACCATCGTTAACTCCCCGAGGATCACACATTCTATATTGCATTGGAACCGGTTGATGCTCTGGTGGCCAGCTTCTGGGCCCAATCAATGCTTCTCAAGGCGGTACATACTTGTTTGCAGAGAATTAGATTTGAGTTCCTCACCCGTCTAATGCGTGGTGAATTGATACTGGAGCCAACAGATTTTCCACCAACCATTTTTACATCCCGCCAACGTTGGGCAAACTTCTGCTAGCAACTCTTCCTAGACCATTTAAACCTTACCAGATTTTTCAATTTTCCTATCAGCTAATTCTTGATTCTTGCTACCATTAATGTTCACGGAGCCGTAAAAAAATAGTAACCGATCTCATAAACTTTCACACCCCTTTTTCCTTTTTACTAATCTACTTGTCAATGATAGTAATAGAATCGAAGAAAAGGAACTTCACATTTTCTTTGAAAAGAAGATGTAAAGAGCCACTAGAGGGAAAGGAATATCAAACACATTTCAAATCTATATATATATAACTAAAAAGTTAACATGTTCAATCTTTTTGAACATGCTACTAGCTTCCACATAAGAATATAATGGGAAGCACTTCTGGTTGCCTGCTCCCTTAATCGGTCCGATTGGTCCGCTAGGGTTACACTATTTTGCCCAACCCTTTCAATCCAACAGCTAATGCACGATCTCCCAGCAGAACAAGCTGCACGGAGACGTAGACAACATGTATGGTCAATGCATGGACAAAGCATTGTCATTCTTGATTATAAATAGTTGCTTAGGAGATGATAAAATTAATTTAGAGATACTGACAGTGCGAGGACAACGATAAACAAGATTTGATGATTACAATAAGGAGATTGTCTTGTTTCTACTTAAGCAGCTGATTTTTACATCCTAACATATGATATTCCATGGGACGAAGATGCTTTTATTGATCAATTTCGTCAAGGTCTGCATAACGATGTGAAACCTTTTTTTTCTTACCTTCCATGAAGACCCCAAATCTCTCACAAAAGCAATTAGTCGAGCTGTACGATGTGATAATCGCTCATTTGAGAGACATACAGAACGCCAACAAACGTTCCTAGGCCCGGTTCAATGGATGGCCCCACTGATACAAATAGAGATAACACGATGTTAAGGATCATTATCGGATGTTGAAAAGCAATGACGTTAACCGAATTTTCTATGCCTATATTGTGGCGGTCCAAGACGTATACCTATAAATTGTCCACATAAACCAATACAACAAGTGAACCAAGTGGGTGTTGATCATGACCACTCCATTTCAAGTTCTGCCCTTCCTTCTAGTAACCTAATTAATAGACCAAGTAGCCCATGTCATAAGAGTATGTGTTAAACGATTAGGTTCAGTTAAAATAGGAGCCATTTAGTTGGACAACCTTAGCCATATAGCATTTATCTCTAACAATGGTTCCATATCATTAAGTCAAGGTAGTTGAGTTTTCTCTTTACGGGTTCAACTTAACACATCTAGGTGCAATCGAGTCATAACTTTTGCCCTCTTAGATTTTGCAATGAACTCTTGTTTCATGGACCATGAATTTACTATAACGCAAAGTATCAAGTTACATAAGCTCCCATGCCTAATGTGTGTAGGAGTCATTGATAGACAACCCATAACATCAGGTGATATAATTGAAGAATCAAAACCAATTTGTGTAGTCTTAGGTAATTTGACTAGTGTCATCTCGTTGAACATTATTAGTAGTCCCGAGTACTCCTTAGTTCTTGGTCTTCTATGGTTTGAGTTGCATAACCCAACTATTGACTTGAGAAAAAGGACTATTGAAGAGATCGTAGTACGATTTGAGTCTCATAAAGTTCCAACAAAAGATAAATTCAATAAGATTTCAACTATATCTATACATCAATTATGTGACAAAGGAAAGGAGGACATGTTTGTATTTGCAATTTTAGCAAGTCCCTCATCTACCTCACAAGAGTTGGGAATCCAACTACTAGAAAAGTATGCATAATTTTCCGATATATTTGATAAGATCAATGTCAACAGACTATTATATACGGACATCTAGTGATTATGTTCACAATGTCCATTGCAGACGGGTCATATTTGTAATCTTTGGTATGACTTTGTCGCAACGCATCAAGGTCACAACAAATAGTCGTGATAAACTCATTAATACCTTGCAGTGTTTTCTTTAGAATTTCTCAAAGTACTTATATTGCGTTTTCACTAAAGTTCAGGTTTTTAACGAGACAACAATATACTATGTATTGATATTTCTCTTCTCCTTTTTGCTCATTGGACTTTTTTACGAAATTTTAAAGAGACATAAGTATATAAACATAGTATTTGCCCAAAGGGGAGTATTGTGAAACTAAGTGAGGCCTATGCCCCACTTCTCACTCACGTCCATTATTTTATCTCTTGTCTCATTTCTGATGTGGGTTTGTCATGCCCTCTCATACCAAAATAATTTCTCTCTATTATTATATGTTTACAAGAAGAGTTGGGAGAAAAGAGAGAAATAGGTGATAGTAAACAATGTTTTGTCCCTCTATAATTGTGTTGCTGGTGTTCTCCTATGCTACATCAAAATTGATCATAGACAATGCGTTCTCAATAATACCCATTTTCACATGAAGCACCTAGAGGCTATTTGAACCCGAAAGCCATCACGGAATAGCCTCGTGGCTCTCAGAGCGGTCCAAGAATAATGCACTCATGGAACAAATAGCCTTATGGCTATCAACATTAAAAGGAATCTTGATAGCGAAGCAAGATTTGTTTGTTGATCAACTTGCTACTTTGCTCTATTGCAGAAGCTCAATGTAGATTCATCCCAAGTTGATTGATTGGCATTCTTTTATGGGCTAGATCTGTATATATTATGCCCATCCTTGTCTATTACCATGGAGTGGAACTATAAATAGGTTTGAGGCAAAAGCAAAAAAGCAAAACCCCAGAAAAGAGGAATTAAGTCTAATATAATTGGCAATCTAGAAATTACCTATTAAACAATAAGAATAAAAACACAAACTCTTTGGAAAAAGAAAAATTATTTAGTAAATAAATAAATAAGTAAATAAATAATAACTAAATAAACAAATAAATAAATAATACAGAAATAAACAAATAAATAATTAAGAAATAAATACAAAGAAATAAAAAAGGACGTACAACGTACATACAAATCAGAAAAACAAATGCAGATAAATAAACCAGTTAATAGTAATTAAATAAGTAAATAAACAAACCAATAAAAAAGTAATTAGAGAAATAATTGAAAACAAACTTCTCTCTCTCTCTCTCTCTCTCTCCCCCTCTCCCTCTCTTTCTTCCTCGAACACACACACTCTCTCTCTCTGGCGACCTTCTGTGTCCTCCTGCGGAGGATCAATGGCGGCTTCAGCAGCTCCGAGCCGTCGTCGTCGTCGTCGTCATCATCATCATCGTCATCTTCTTCTTCTTCTTCTGCTTGTCGCGGTAAGCGATCCGAAGTTCGTCGTTAAGCTGTTTTGATAGATTTCGTAGTGTCGAGATCCGCGTTCCTTTCAAAGCTTTCCATGGGAGCTTGCCTGATCTGCAAGATCAGAAGCCTCTGCCTTTAATCTGGAATCGACGAAGGAGGAGGAGGAGAAGACGAAAGAAGAGGAAGAAGAAAAAAAATATGCTTCCTTCTGAGAGAACACAGAAACCTACCGCTAGTCCAGGAAGTAATCGAAATGCAGATTCTATCTCTCCTTATGGCAGAGCAGATAATGCAGACATGGCTACATTTAACAGAGCTTCGGATTTATCTACATCTTCTTTCAATCAGTACAGATCTCCAGACAGCATATCTTCTTTTAAACAGAACCAATCCACAGAAGGGGCCACGTCTCCTTCCTTTGATCGGAGCAGGTCTTCTGACATGAATAACAAATCTGCGTTTCAGAACAGATCGTCAGATATTGCAAACGCCTCTCTACTTCAGAACAAATTCTCAGGCATGGCTTCCTCCCAGAGAAAGATTTCTTCAGATATTGCCAGCACACCATCATTTCAGAGTAGCAGGAGTTCTTTAGAGATGGCTATGTCACCTTCGCCTCACATCAGATCATCAGGTTTGAATCATCTTGATCCTGAGGTCTACAGTGCTGGCCAGAGCTTAGCATCCATACTCAACAATCCACACGTAGGAAAGAGTGGCATGTATGGATCAGATTCTGCTTCCTGGGCAGGCTGGTTCTTCTCCTCAACAACCGAGGTTCCAGATTCCTTACCATCATCCATACCTCTCAGATCTGCTCCTGAAATCACGAGAGCAGATTTTGGCAAGTACCTTGATTCAATTTCAGATTCATATGGACGTTTTGCTGATGTGATGGACCACTCAAACCGGGAGAAAATCATTAGCCAAGAAGGAATTCCGAAGGATAATGATGGTGAAGAGGGTACGTCTCATGGTGATGGTCTTGTTGCCTGTCTCCGAGAAATCCCACAACTATATTTCATGGAAAATTTTGCTTTGGAAGATGGTCCAACCTTTCAGGTAGCATGCCCTTACTCTTCCATAGCTGAGAATATGATCTTGCAAGAGAAGCTCTCCCATTACTTGGATATCATTGACACGCATCTTGTGAGGGAGATCGAGGCTCGTTCAGAATCGTTCTATGAAGCACAAGGTCAGCTAGAAGGTCTGAATGCTGAGATTATTAAAGCTTGTGAACAAATCAAAGAGTTGAAAGGTGTAATTCAGCTGGCAGAGGTGCATGTGGTGGAATCCGCACAACACATTCAACATCTTAATGGACAACGTGAAAGCTTACTCTCTCTCCATAGGAAGCTTAACCTCATGTCTTATGTTAATCAAGCCCTCGGAGATCTTCCCTCTGTGAGTAAATTGAGTGGAATGTATACACGATACTGTGGTTTCTTTGATAAAGAAAACATTAGCGACTTGTGTAATTTTCTCTGTTGCTCTTTATTTTCACAGCTTGTAGCTTCAGCAGATTGTGGAGGTGCATTGGATGTAATAGATGCCTTGCAGAATCTACTGGTCAGTCAAAATTTTAGATTTATATGAATTTGTATTATTTAGATTTTCTACAATTTAAAAACCAGAACAAAGGTTTAGGTGCTCTTGTGTTTCATGATATATTCACATACTCTTTGTATGGCTAACACCAGTAGGTTGAGATAGAATGATCAAGATAGGATGTAGAAGATTTACCTCCAAATTGTGCACATAGAACACATTTTCGATTTCTCTGCTTCATTCTACATACCAAGTGAGATAGAGCCATCCTAGACCCCTAATCCATAAAGCAACACTTTGAACACCTTAGCATCATTGAGTAGCAACCATACATCCCATATTTGAATATAAGTTTTGTTGCATTGCTCTCAGATATTTATATCTTGGCCATAATTGAGCTAACCATAATAGTTTATTAGTAAAATGTGATGATCCACGGGATGGCTCTACGTGCAAAATTTTAATGTAGCCGCTAGGAGTGTTCTAGTGTTTTTATGTAACCTTGAATGATCAAATTGCTTCTAGCACACCATAACGCTTTCACACCTTTAAGGTATATAAGATAGACTTGATTGCAGTCCAATGGTTTCGTATTGATAAAGTCACATCTGTGCTTATTTTTCGTATTGCATATGCAATATAAGCACGTACCACTACCATTTCATATACTGAGAATCCCTAACTTGAAGTATATGGAAGAACTTGGACCCCTTCCATGAATTCCTGGCAAAGTAGTATGGGGTACTACAGTTTTAATAGCCTCCCCCTAGGAATGCACGGGAGAGTAGTTTTGGACGAGATACATGATCCTGCCAACACAAGCCATAACATTAGAAGCTGAATTGTAATGACTTGTGACTTCACTTTTAGTTCATTTCTCTCCACAATAGCTTGTAATTTCAGCATTAACTTACATGTTTGAGTAGAAATAATTGCATTGCTCTAAGGCATCGAACACTTCAGCCTTGTTCTTAAGCCGATATATGCAACATTTTCTAAAAGTAATCATCAGTAAAAGCTATGAAATGTAGCAGGTCATCTGAGGATTTAACGGTTGTGGTGCATAAATCTGAACATATAAGCTCAAGAGTTGTTTATTTGATGAAGAGCCGCTTCAAAAAAGTTGGAACTTTTTACTTTTTGTTATCTAAGCGTACCTGCTTCAAAAATAAAGCTTGGTGCCCTTGGCCACAAGCTTATAGGAATGTAGTATGTTGAAAACATATTGGCTCACATTGGCCAATTTCATGCCACAATTCATGCTATTTTCGGTTTTTGCAACTACATCAAACCTACTAAACGATTGGTTCCTCTCTTTTTTCCACTAGCAAAGAGTCTTGTATCATAAATGATCTTCCATGGTCTGTTTGAAGATAATGGAATTGTATTTTAAGTCTATGTGTCTCTTTTCAATTTTTGGAACAAATCAAACTTGATCCAAATTCACTCCTTGAACATTTTCCACGGTTAGTCTCAGAATTCCAGTTCAATTAATGTTGCAAATGTAGCTATTCAAAATAGAAAGAAAGCACTCTCTAGGAGTGTAGTCAACGGAGGCAGACAAGTTTATTATCCAAGTTCGAATAAGAACATTAACTAAAATATTGTTAATTATTTATGATACCTGCAGCACACTAAATGTATTCAGTATTGTATAATTCTTTGATGGTAACCCCTGAAGTTATGTAAACCCTTCTTCTGTTTCCCATCAATGCAAAGTGTCCTTTCAACTTTATCTTACTTCTGCTTTTTTCTTTCCAACCATTGTTTTAAATTTGCAATCACAGTCTTTATGCTCTTTATAACCATACTGAAATTAAATGATTGTTTCCCTTCCTTTCTATGTTGTTTGCATCACTGCACTCTTTGTTGCAGTTCTTCCTCTTGCTATATTGGCTGAACTAGTGGAGTCTCGTTTTGTTCCCTGATGAATTTTCTTACTAAGGATTGTTCTTCTAGCTCCATTTGCACATACTGATAGATAAAGTATGCTTTCTATTCTAGCCTTCCATAGTTCAAATCCAATTCCTTTAAACTTTCTGAAATTGCCCCTTCCATTTCTTGATGCCCTTGTCATTGCAAGACAATCAGAAAATACAATGGAGACTAAGAACCCAATGTAAATACAATAAAAATACAATGATTCCTTTATTACAGCTGGGCCAAATATTGTACTGTAAAACAGAAATGATACAACTAGAGAAATATAAGACAGGAAACATAGAGTGAAGAAAAGTTAAAAATGAAAAGTTCTACATATGAGGCCTAAATCTGCACATAAAAGGAGGGGCGCTCACATGTCTATATATTTATTTTGGCTGCATTTAATTCTAATGCCTTAAAGAAGCTCTTTAGAGAAGAGTACTAAATTCTATTAGGACAACCCAGAAATGTTCTCATCAAAGCTATTAAGATTGACTGAGCAATCTGGTTACGTAGTTGTCTAAACATCTCTAGCCTAAATGCAAGAAACCCATTAATGGAGAAACCTAAGGGCCTTTACTCCAACATGGTTTTCTGGCTGAAATATATAATCAATGAAATATAGAAAGTATGGCTATTCTATATCTTGAGATACTCCTTGTGGTCAACCACTCAGAGTCCAAGATCTTGAAGAGTAGCAATGGCCAATCATGGATGGATATGCCATTTCCTTTTTGAAAGTCACAAAGTAAATTAAATTCCGACAAATGTTAAATTATGACGGTCAGACTACATGAATCATGCTCTGCAGTTTGTGTAGTCCATGAGTGATTTTGATTTATCAAGTAGTACTATAACATTCTCGCAGAATCTGTCATACTAGGTTTATTGCAAGTAACATGTAAAATTTTCAGATTGTGGATATGTCTAGTTTGCACACCCACTGCCACTAATTATATTCCCAGAGAGATAAATAAAACTCATTTGATTCATCTGCAGGATAGTGGTGAGCTGATTGGTTTTCATTCCTTCCGCCATCTTGGTGATCGACTTACATCATTCTTGGAATCTGTCAATAGGTCAATTCTTCTGTTTACTCATTCTAAGTGCTATGCAGGTTGTGGGTTCAACCTTATGCTAATATTCCATTTGTATAAATGGCAGCATGCTTGCAGCTGATTTTGTGAGGATTACTATTCACGATACTAAGGACCTCGAAGGCTCTACAATTATTACAAAGTTCAAGAAACGAGATATTTCATATATTCTGAATGCTAAGGGAGACATTTCCAACGAGGTAGAAGAATGCAAGCATGTGATTTTATAATTGATTTTGAGTTTTATAGTCATTCTTAATGCAAGCATATCAGTAGGTCTACATAATCTTCTTCGCTTGCATAATGTAGGAAAACAAAGATAAAGAAGAAGCTGATATTGGTCTGCGGGAGCAGCTTCTTCCCCTAGTCATTGGTCTACTACGAACGGTAATAATATTTATGATTTGATGGATGCATTGACTTATATGCAAGAAGAACATAAAGCGTGTGAATTAATATTTGAATTGGTTTGCAGTCGAAACTTCCGGCTGTATTGAGAATTTACCGTGATACACTGATAACAGACATCAAAGCAGCCATCAAAGTTGTCGTTGCAGAACTACTTCCGGTTCTAATATCAAGACCAATTGATACAGAGGCACAATCTAATGATAGATCAAATGACTTTGAAAGTAAATATCATGCAAACAACTTGATACATTCATTTTCATTTCCAGTTATGAATTTCTTGTCCACACAATGTGTTGTGCAGGTGGAGGCATATCTCTTGCAAACAAGTTACGGGGTTTGACAGCTGAAAGCTTTGTCGAGCTTCTTGCTGGAGTTTTTGATGTGATACAGGTGGGGGTGAGCTTGGCAATTATCGTCACTTCCTTCTATATAGCTGACATGTTTTGTAGAACCTTTTTCTCATGGTTTTGTTCAGCACTCAGAAATGTTAGGAGTATGGCTACATGATACATGAGTGTTACCTTTTTCACAGGAAATTTTCTACCATTTACTTTTCAACTGTGCAGGTTCGTCTAATACGTGCTGCAGAAATTCGTAGAATTATTGAACAGATTATTGAAGGTCTTCAAGGGAGCTATGCAGAAGCTGCTGTGGCAGCTGCTTTTGCATCTGGTGCAGCAGCTGCCGCAGCGGCAGAGGCAGCAGCGGAGGCTGCTCAAGCTGACAACATGCTGCGATCCTTTCAATTGCAACGGGACAGGTCCACAAGTACCTGTGGATCATCCTTAACCAAGGGCTTAGAAGCACCCAGTCCTACTTCAATCTCAAGAAATTTCAGGTGGTTCTCGTTTGAAATGTACGATATTGGACAAATTATGTTGACACTATAGGACAAAGTACATTAACGATATAGTGCGATACACTGCAGATGAAAGTAAATATCTTGCTGTGTCTGATTGACCAACCTAATCCCAGTGTAATTGATCCGGTAGTGGTATTGTAGGTTATGGGTGGTGACTGTATTGAGATTTCAGAATCGAGACAAAATAACAACTATGAAATTGGTGGTGATACAATTTTCCATGCTCCATCATGATTTGCATCTATTGAGATTGATTCACCGTCAGTGACATGCTTTAATAGATGTTGACATTCTTAAATAATCCTCAAATTGGAGTGATGTCATCTTGTTCGAATCGACTAAGTGAAGAAAAGAAGTAAAAATAGGCATAACACAATGTAAGAGATCAGAATATTGGTCAACATTACGTTTAGGTGTTGGCCTAGGTGACAATTGTTTGCAAAATCATCTCAACTGTCAGATAAGAGTAACAAATAATATTTGTTGGCAGTGATGAAAATCTTTTGAGGAAAAAATACATCCAGAGTCAAACTCAATATGTGTTAACAGTGCCTAGAGAGTGAGAAAAATGTGTCTATTGAGTGTGCATGAAGCACCTTATGTGCACTTACACCAGGAGCTAGATATTTATATCCCTTGTTAGTACTTATGGATATTATAGCTATAAAAATGTCAAAGTAATTGATTCGATAATGTAGAGCAATCTATGACAATGCAATTGATCATGTAAATACTAGTTTAAGGATTTGTATATATTAAGCTTCAAGTCAAAGCCTCCTTCAATGGTATTTTCAATGTATTAAAAGATTTAGCCATCAGTCTTACTGTTATTGGGCCATTACAATACTGGTTTCATTATTTAACTATTCTATGTTTGGAATCAGGACAACATTTTCCTTCTACAAGGTCATGTTAATCTTCCAGAATTTTGCAGAATACATTTAAATGTCATACAAGTTTCAGTCAATATGGCAACACCATGGTTATTGTTCCCTTTTGGATCTTTATCTGATTCTGTGTTTCAAGCATTGCATCTCTGTAAGGAAAACATATCAGTGAAGTAGGTTGCCTATGATTAATTCCGAAAGGCCTTTTACTGCTGCAGGGCAGACGTTCTTCTTGAAAATACGGAGGCCGTTTGCTCAGCTTGTCATGCGGCCCATGAGAGATGGGCTAAACTATTAGGTGTGCGGGCTGTAATTCACCCAAAGCTTCGATTGCGAGAGTTTGTTAGTATTCATAGCATCACACAGGTTTTCATGTTGGCTACTGAAAAGGTACAAGATTATGGCATTAGATATTTTATCCAGTCAAGGCATTCCGTCATAAATATGGACAACATCTAATTTAACTTTCTTATCTGAACTGTAGATCGGGGGCCGATATGCCTCCAGTATCCGAGGGACGCTGCATTCTCAATCAAAGGCTTTTGTGGATGTCCAGCATAGCTTGAGAGTAGGTATGCATATCACAGTTGCCTTGCCTCAAATGTATGCTGATATCGTGGTTATATGGTGCAGATGTCTAAAATAACTGCTGTACTAGATCAAGAGACCTGGGTTAGTGTTGATCCACCTGATGAATTTCAGGCGATTCTGGATATGTTTGCTCAAGAACAAGTAGTAGATAATGGGAACCTAGGAAGTCAAGAAACTGCAGAGATAGACTACACTCTGGCCTCTGAAACTTCACTTAGTAATGTAGCAAGTGAAGCAATGACAGGGTCTCCTGAAGTGATTGGCATCAAGAGGCATAACTCTGTTCCGTCTGAGGTTATGGAAAAGCAGGGGAATCTAGGAGATGCAGATAAAGCTGAAGTTTTACAAACAACATTGCCTGGTGATCTTAATAGTTTTCAAACATCGCATCAAGATGTCAACAACATAATGACAAATGGAGTCGGATCTAAGACTGTTAAAAATATTTTACCTTTAGAGTCAGAGGATGTGATGACTGCCAGTAGTTCTTTGAAAAGCAAAAAGAGCAAGGATAAAGTACCTGCCAAGACCCTTGATTTTAGAGGCATAAAATTCCACACTGTCAACAGGTGATCCAGTAATGAATTCCATATATACTGAAACATGTGTGCTATTGAACGTTGCTAAGGTTTTATGTATGTTACAGTGGCCTTATTTTGCTGAAAATGGCTTCTGAGTACGTTCATATCAGTGATGCACTTCCAAGCTTGGCATCTGAAGTTATACACAGAATTGCGGAATTATTGAAAGTATTTAATGCACGTACTTGTCAGCTTGTACTAGGGGCAGGTGCCATGCAGGTCTTCCCATTCTTTATCTCTGTAATGGAGTTTTTCAATTTTACTCTAGTTTCATTGCACTTCATTGTTATTTGGATCATTTTTGTTGTCTTTATAACATGTAAAACAAGAAATGGTCCTTGATGTTCTTTAGGTTAGCCTGTATAGTAGCTAATATTTTGAGATGGCTAACAGAAATATAGTTCTCTTAGGGTGGCATGATAAGATCTGCTGTATTTTTCTTAGGTTTCATAGCAAACCACTGTCTTTTAAAGATGTTGAAAGATCTTTCTTATTTGTCAATTTTTGTAATTATTGTGACTGGTGCAAGTAGTCAGATTAATTTCATTTCGGCTTGGTATGATGAAAAAATGGTGCATTATCCATTCATGAATGTAGTGTTCTTGCCTATGACAAGATCTTCTTCGATCACACATAATAAAAGCGTTTATTGTAGTCATTCCATTGTATTCCTTTCGTTTTTATCTGTTGGTCGTCTGTGGCACAAACAGGTTTCAGGTTTGAAATCGGTAACTGCAAAACACTTGTCTTTAGCAAGCCAGACTATCAGTTTGTTTCATGCACTTATACCAGGTCAGATGGTGATTCTGTTCAATTCTATGTAATGTAATTCATGACAAAATGTATTTAGTAATTGTATGTGTTTTAGTATTTCTCCAGTCTGTTTTATTCATGATTTAAGACCAGTGTGCAAAGATGTGTTCTAGATTCTGGAACCTTCATTGTTCTTCAATTAAAATGGGGTAATATTTCTGTTACGCCATCAAACCATATAATCAAATTTAAAAAACATGTTTATAATATTTTGAATGTTTTCTCTTTGATGTTCAATGCATGCTGCATTTATTTTGTTCCGAAATTATAGTAACAATATTTGAATTTCCAGACCTCAAGCGTCTTTTGGGGATTAATGTCCCGGATGCTAGAAAACCTTTGCTGTTCACAGAGCTAGACCTTGTTGCTCAGGTAATATATGGATTGTAGATGGTGGCCTTGTTTCCCTTAAATGTTGGAAAAACAATGTTTTGCATTATGCATCAAAATGTTGAACACAATTCCAAGCTTCTATATCTTAGAGAAGATGGGGAGAACATTGATCATGTGGTTACTCATAAAAAATTGACACTGGCAGTGCTAATACATGTCTAGGAAGAGTTATGAATGTTTATATTATTTTGTTTGATGTGTATTTCTTTACAGTCGATCGCATCCCAGATATTCATAAATTGTGGGCTGTTCCATTTTGCTATAAGTTTTTTCAATCAGCTGTTCTGTTTAGCCTAATATGGCAAAGGCAAAGCCATTGTTGATAATAGACATTTGAAGAAGAAAGCATTCATTTGCAAATCATTTGTAGAATGTTCTGTAGAAAGAAAGAAAGATACATTAACGTCTTTTAATAGGCCAAAATGTCCTAGAAGTCCAAACTAGAAATTTCATCTTAGGTAACGGATTTTTCTTTTAGAAAAGTTAATCAAATTAAGTTTTAGTAGAAATTAGAACAGCAAAATCTGAGAAAATTATGTTATCTATGCATTTAAGGTTCTTGACTCATAGAGACTGAAACTGTTAGCATGCAAACATGTTCACCATGGACAATCCCTGGAGAGAGGGAGGCTTCCTTAATGGTGGAAGTTACCATTGTGGCTAAGATGACAGGGTCTACATGTATGGAAAGTTGCTCTTTCCCAACCCCTTTGGTTGGTTGTGGGTCACTTTTGTGTAGCAGAAATCACAAATATTTATGTTTTCTCTCAACTATTTCCGTCGTATTAGTTGCTACACAAATCTCAAAGCTCTCAGTTTCATTTCCTAATCTTCTAATCTTTGCTTGCAAAATTTTTCTAATCTTTTTACACACAGAGTTGTTGCTTTGTTGGATGTCTCTGTGCTTTCATTTGTATCCTTGTCCTTGGCCATCTTATTTTAGCATAGTAATTATGGTCTCATTTGTTTCCATTTGTTCATGCTTTAAGCTCCTAATGATCTACTTCAATTGCAGTGTGAATGAAAAATAAGACATGAACAAATTCAGCTAAAGCAATTTGCATGCAAAACGATTGAATCATCTTGAATGATTGAGCAGTCCAACAAATTTTTTCAGGACTATAAAGTGCATAGGGATGAGATCCACCTGAAATTGGTACAAATTATGAAGGAACGATTGATGGTGCATCTACGCACATTCCCACAAATAGTGGAAACATGGATGCGATCAGAAGACAATGATGCACAGCCAAGTCAATTTGCCCGTGCAGTAACCAAGGTACATCAATCTTTTGCCTTTTTCCAACAGAGCTTGCCAGTTACAAATTGTGAGGGGCTCAGCGTGAAGCTATATGTCTGACACAGGAAGTTGGTGTCTTGCATCGTGTTCTGTCTCCATTACTTCCTGAAGCTGATGTGAAGTTTATCTTTTCGTAAGCCATCCTTTCTCACTTCATATCATTTGCACCATTAATCATATCCATTCTTTTTCCATCAAAGACAATGTGTGTTAACCCTAACCCTCTGCTTGGATGACAGTCGAGTAGTCTCTGTGTTCCACTCCCATCTTTCTGAATCATTCTCAAAACTGGAGTTGAGTAACACTAACGTTAAACAAGGGTATGTAATGCAATTCTCATGAACTTATATGTCTTTGCATTTTTAATTTCTCAATGAGGAAGAACTACTCAATTGAAATTTTCTTTGGATCAGATTGTACGATGATATACAATACATTCTTACCTGCATCAGAGCATTACCATCTGACACAGTTGATAATTCTGGTGTGCAAAAGCCTGGAGAATTGGACGAGTTTTTGAAACAGAGATATGGAAATGTCGTTGCAGAGTGACAGGCTACATTTGTTTTATGGGGTAAAATAGAGAACAGCTCCAAGACAAAGCAGTCCTTCTGTCAAGATATTTAATGTTGTAGAGTATGTGTTTCCTTTTTGTCACGCTGATCTTTTTCTAAGAAAATACTTCAGTCAAAAACTGCATCAAACCGTTCTACATGCAAGCTCTCAGGTGATTCCAAATTGTTCCGCAACCTTCAACCAAAGTTTTTGCTATCCATGATTTCTGCATATTGTCCCTGGCAAATAAAACTGCATGCTGATTGCCATGCTTCATTGTGGTTTTTGTGTGGACCTAGATTTCATTGTTTTCCTACAACTTACGCGTGTGTCGAATTAACAATTTATTGTGGTGGTGTAGAATCTGGCGCTGTAAGATCAGAACATGCGGAACTGAGCTGTCAGCTTCCTATGGAGCAAGAGAGGATTTGAGATAATTGTACACTAGGTTACTTTATAGTTGTTTTTGGTGGCCTTGGCCAGAAGGAAATAAAAGTCTACTACTTCAGTTTACCAATAGACCTTCCATCTTCACGGCTTCTTTGGAGGGAGGATCTAGGGTTATGTATAAAAATGTGCATTGTGTAGACATGAAGAGGTACAAATAGTGTATGCGGGAGAGATATGCTTGACATATTTTTGTTTTCTTAAGAATGTGGAAGACAAGCGTGCAGCGTAAGAGGGCAAAAATATACAGCATTTATATTTTGATTTGTGTTTGGATGCTGAATGCTGATACTCTGTTGACATTTTTAATGCTCTGAAAATCTGTTTCACATTCGCTGGAATACTCTCAGTTTGCTTGTCATGTTCTATTAGGCATTAGAGGTGTTTCTCTTGAGTAGCGAACGCGAATCGTCTGCTAAAAAAGTCAGGTATGTGAGCTGCTCCGAATTGGAATTACTGTTTGTTGAGATCGATCAGAAGCTCTCCGAATTGCGGCTTGATTCTTCATCAAAAGCTTGCTTTCTGAGCTCAAAACATTTTGTTGAGATCGATCAGAAGCTCTCCGAATCACGACTTGATTCTTCATCAAAAGCTTGCTTTCTGAGCTCAAAACATTCTGTCGAGATCGATCAGAAGCTCTCCGAACTGCGGTTTGATGCTTCATCAATTATCTTGCTTTCTGAGCTTAAATCAAACAGTTTTCTGAGCTTTTACAGTTTGAGCAAAATGCATCAGGGTCAAATCAAAGATCCCCCTGAAAATTGCCCCTCGTCTCTTCGTCTCTGTTTTTTCTTGCCATTGAAATCATTGTTTGTTGAGAACGATCGCTGTCCGAATCGCGGCGTGATTCTTCATCGAAAACTTTTTGCTTTCGGAGCCCGAAACAATTCATCGAGAGATCGATCAGAAGCTCTCCGAAGTCAATTCTGGTTCGATTCTTCACCAAAAAAATCTTCCTTACTGAGCTCAAATCAAACAATTTTTCCGAGCTTTCAAAGAATCTCCTGAAAATTGCCACTTGTCTCTTCTTCGTCTCTGTTTTGCTTGCCATGATCATCATCATCGATGGCTATGGCGATGATCTCTGCACCCATCGTCGCCCTCCCCAAGCATGCTCCCACCATCTCTTCTCCGTTTCAGAGCATGACGATCGCCTCATCCTCCTCACCTCAGAATCCTCCTGTGCACAAGAAGGAGGGTGCGGACCCTTTCGCCCAACGGAGGGTTTACACAGACTCGCCTCTCGACCTTCTCTTCATCAACGGCTGCCGAACGGTCTACGGTCGCCTTGCTGGATGGCAGGTTAGTCCAGAAACGCATGCGATCTTTTGCCCCCCCCTCAATCATCTGTGGCTTCCTTTTCCCCCCCTCCGATTTCCCCGTTCAAACGCTTCGTTTTCTTGTGGTTTCTGGCTTCCTTCCTGTGGGAAGGATTGAATCGTTCTTCTTGTGGATGGAGGAGAAGCATTTCTTTGAATTGTTTTCTGCGCTCCTTCCCGCGTGTATCCAGGGGAGAAGAAGCATTAGTTTCGAATGCGTCCTCTTTCGCTTTCTTCCTTCCTTCCTTTGTGGAGGGCATGAATGCCCTTGTGTATGCAAGAAGAAGCTCTCTTGCTTTCTTCCTTTCCTTCTGAAGGTTTTTCTGTTTTACCCCCTAGTGTATGGAGGGGGGCGGCGGGCTTTGGTTTGATGGTCCCGAAGCTAAAATGAATTGCTCAGATCCATCATTAGTTGTATGATGTGCTGCTGTTGCTGTCGTTGTTATCAGCTGACATGACAGTAAGTTGAACATCATATATGCAGTCTCCTCGAAGCTATGAGGAAGGTTATCTTGGCATGGTAGAAGTCTCGCATGCTTTGATGCACAGCAGATCAGCGGATGAGCAGGCTGAGGCAGTCATTCAGGTATATCCCTATCATCACCATTGTTCTAGTATGCAGGTATATATATATATATATGCAGTACACGTGTGCTGTATTCGCTCTTGTTCATAGTCCTATCACATACATTTCTCATGTGTATGTACAAACATGTGCTGGTATATGCTTTTAATTATGTAAACATGGTAGTAGAAAGACTGTCTTTCCAGTGAGATAAATCGAGGCTACATGTAAAATAGGAAATGGTTACATAGTTATTATGGCTTTATGCCCGAGCCCGAAAAGGTTGAGCCACAAAATTTGTTGTGTTCACCAAATTTTGTGATAGTTGTAACCAGCCCTTTTATGTGAAGGCCGAACCCCTCTCTCAATGAGGGACATGTACCCGACTGAAAATGACGTTTATAAATATGTGTTTGTGCGTGCAAGTACATTGGAGAGAAGTCATACCTTTACTGTCTAACCTCCATACCATGTTATGTATTGTTCGCTATTTTATCTTTACAAATGTGTGGATATATGTAGGTATGATGTAGTATATGTGTATGTGCGGCGATGCCATTCAAAAGCAGTATCAACTGTTCCAGTTTGTGGTTTACAATTAAACTTGATGCATTTATACATTCAGCATCTTCATCTCCGAGTGTCTACTACTAATTTTTTCTTCGTTGGTTTGTGTACAAAAGGTCATGCCTATAACCATCAGTAGCAAATGCTTGTCTTAAGCTTCAATGTGCATGTAGAATTGAACTTTAGCGAGGTTTTGCAAAATGTAGGGCTTTCCAAAGGTTCCTGGTTGGTTCCGGAAGCTGTTTCCGTACTCAGACTGGGGAGCCGAACTGAATGCTCGAATCACTCCTCTCTTTTTCCAATGGCTTGTTGGGCCTTGCAAGGTATCAAAGCTTAATCCAAGTTAATAAACAATGGCATATTTAATAACTATAGTTTGTACTATTATCTGCAAACATGTACATATATGACTCTGACTAAAATTGGCATCCAATAATGAGGAAACTAATCACAAGCCCATGTGAAAACATTTCCCATATTTCCTACTGATGTTAAATTGAAGAGATGTGAAGTTTTCTAATTTGTTTTGGGGCCACTTCTCCAACAGAGTGTACCAAGTACTTCTTAGATTTATGTTATTGAGCTGTTTACATGTTTAGATTCGTTATCCTTCATGTTTCTACTGAAATTGGATATGTGTAAGTAATAGATTCAATCTATTCACATTCTTTAGCTTATCAGGTGCCATACCAATTGCCCTTCAATTTGTGTCCACAATAAGCAATGGTTGGGAGACAACAGCTAGGTATAGACGGTTACTATTATATTGTTCTCTTACTCAGATTGACATAGGCCTAGATCCATGGAAATCTTCATTGATGGATGCTAGTAATGAATGAGTATAGCATTATAATGCTACACACTCACTTGAAACAACACGAAGAAACAGAAGCCCTAGAAATGTGTATGTGTTAACAAGAAATAAGAGACTAGTCAATCTGAACAGATAACATAATGGCTAGTCACCATCTTGTGTACACTCCTGAAGGCCTACATTTCTCTACATCTTGTTAGATCAAACCAATGATCAACACCAAGTTGTCAATTATCCTCACATGCATTCTTAGAGTGCGTATTGTTTTGTGATAACGCTGCAAATGTAGGAAACTGTAAATGAGGACAGAATATATTTATAAAAAGAGGGGAGGGGAGGGTATTAGATTGACTTGTTAGAACGACTAGAAGAATATTGTTTGTTGGCAAGTTAAGAAGTACTCGGTCTTAAAACATATACCATTGATTTACGTTAAATACTACCGAGTACTAGCTTGGAGCAGGGTCATAGTAAATATCCCCACTATTGTCGATTGACTTGCATATTTAAGTCCAAACAAAGAGTATAAATATCTACTCTCTTTCACTTAGTGGCTATGAACTGCACTTTGTGGTACTGTCTGCCTTTATAAGGTTTTTTAGATGTAGCCATGCAACTAACTTAATTCTTGTTTGAGTAAAATATTGTTTGACCAGGTCATTGAAGTTGATATAGGAGAGAAATTCTTAAAGAGTGGCGTAGAGATCGAGAAGTGCCGATATTTGGAAACAAGTGGCTGTACTGGGATGTGTGTAAATCTATGTAAAAGACCAACCCAGTATTTCTTCACAAATGAGCTCGGGTGGGTCTGCTTAAGGTTTCAGTTTATGGACATGCACTGATTCTTTTTTTTTTATGAACGAAAATTTGTTTGTTAAAAAAGTACGGATGAGAGTTCATTTAAAATGGAAGGTATCAATGGATGAACTTGCATTCAATCTAAAAGTTTTTTGTCATAATTTCAATGGATAAGAGTTCTTTTATGACATCAAATTTCAATCGTTCAGAATTCATTAATTTATGACAAAAACTTCAGTCTTTGACAAAGGGTTTTCTGTAATCATAATGAAATATTTTCTATTGATTGAACTTCCGACCTTCATTGAATGTCTTTAAGTGAAACTTTCTCTTTGCAGAATGCCATTAACAATGGAGCCCAACTTTGAGGATTTAAGCTGTAAAATGATATTTGGCAAGATACCTCCAACTTTGGAGGAGGATCCTGCTCTGCAAAACAGCTGTTTTGCTTCGTGCCCCTCGGCCAACATTTCAGCTCCGAGATGCCCCAAGCTTCTTTAACTCCAATGTACTGTCTGGATGTCTTCATTATTCTTAGTAACTAAAGAGGAATTTTGGAGGGGGAACTCTGAAAATGGATAAATTCATTGCAAATTCAAGGCTCGATGGCGTGTGACCAAATGTGGGGTGTGTTGTGTGTGTATGTCAGAAAGAAAACAATTCACATATAGAAGGCCCAATAATAATGTTCTTTACATCACTCCTGCATTTTGAGATCCTTTGTGTTATAACAAGCTCTGATAACGTTGAAGGTGAATCCTTGATTGGAGCTGGAGACGACGCTTGGTTCAAAAACAAATCGAAAGAATATGGCCGTGTGATTGGTTTATTGATTGGTTTGTACTAAAGAAACCCCTTCTTGATGCATGAACCCTAACCTCCAAATTCCTGAATCTATGATTAACATACAGCATCACCCTAACTATTATAGCCTTGATGATAGTTAACCATATCCTGTATCCCCCAAGTTTTTAATTAGCAGGTTACCAAATGAGGCCTCAGAACTTGAGCCTCATTAGACGCCCATAATAACTACCTTATGGATGAGCTACGGATAAGCACTATATACCGTAGTACTAATTAACGCCACTTTGTTACTTTTAGCTACTGAAACGACTTTTTAGCAGCTTAAGTTCATGCCCGTTTCTAAGCCATGGGTACCATTGTAAACGTATAAATATATCAGGTAAAATTCTGCTAGTTTTCCCTTCATATTAGCAGAATGATAGCATTCTTTGCACACTGATCTATATTTGCTTATTTTATGTTCCCCTATCGAGTTGGCATTCGATGGGTGGATAGCTTTCTAATACATTCCCATGCGTGTTAAATAAACACATGAAGTTCCTTTTGCTACTGTAAAGCTCTTTTCATACCACTAACTGTTTCATTCCAGCTCATTTCCTGTATTGAAAATCCACAAAAGATGTTGCAGCGGAGACAATGGTTTGACAACAAGCAAATTGCTTTCTTTAAGTTGACTCAATTGTAACCCCTTCCATATGATAACAAAACTCAGTTATGCTTTGCATCTAGTTCACTTGATAGTGACATCAACTCGGATATGTGCATCAGTTGATTGTTTTCCAAGCCCATCAGTTGATAGCCATAACTAGGGTCATACATTACCTCAAACACATATTTGAGCTCCTGGTATCGATAACCCTGATGATGATATATACGTATTGTTGTAACCCTGCTGATATATCATACACACATTCGGGCAGGCTCCTTGCACCAATCAATGACCCTGATGATATATAACTTACTGTGAAGAGCTTGTTATCTATCTCACAACTGATTGAAATGTTTCCTTGCCATTTTCACACACTTTTACTTTACAGCTGTTAAGTTTCAGTTCCTACTGAAAAAGCATCATTCCATGTTGCCTTCGATTCAGATAAAGACGGTGGTCACCCATAAACTGCACTGGTCATGTCTTTCATGTCTTGGGCGACCTCCAATACTTGTACAACTTGATTCATAGAAGGCCTAGACTTAGGGGATCGGTTAAGGCAACGAATTGTCACATCTGCAGCTTTCTCAGCTCCAGTTACCGAATATATTCCATCCAACCTCGGATCCATTACATGAAGCAACTTTCGTTTATCAGAAATATATGGCATGGCCCATTCCACCAAATATTGCTCTTTCCGAGGTCTTAATTTATCTATTGCTCGCCGGCCTGTAAGCAGCTCTAGAAGCACGACACCGAAGCCATAAACATCATTTTTCGTTGTCAGATGGCCTGATCACAGAATCAGCACAGTTTTCTTAACCTTCTTTTCTGAGAAGTTGAGGAAACACTTTTACATGTACTACGCACAGAAGTCAAGTTTATTACAACGTTTATCAACAATAACCGCCAATGAGTTTACTAAGACAATCACAGCAATTTACCTTTAGTGTGAGATTTCAGTGCTTACCAGTCATAAGGTATTCAGGTGCCGCATAGCCATGTGTTCCCATGACACGTGTAGTCACATGAGTTTTATCTCCTCTCGGCCCATGTTTAGCCAGTCCAAAGTCTGACAGTTTGGCTGTATAATCCTATACCATCAGCATCCAATCCCAGCTGTTATATACCATACAGACATATGAAATATTTGCATTAACAATAAATTTATTATGTACATACCGAGTCCACAAGTATATTAGAAGTCTTGAAATCCCTATAAATTACTGGTTTCTCTGCTTCATGAAGAAACGCAAGCCCCTTAGCTGCACCTAGTGCAATCTTTAGACGGTTACTCCATGATAAAGGCAGTGCAGCTTCTTGGATTAAGGAAAAGTGAGACCAAATATCAGAGGATGTACTGCTTAACCCATACAAACAAGCAATGAAAATGAAAATGAAAATGAAACTAAATGCTTCTCGCAGAAATTCGGAAACTTACTGTTGAATAGAAGAGATTCAAGACTGCCCAGTTGCATGAACTCGTAAACCAATAGCCGGTGCTCGTTTTCACATGAATAACCTATTAATTTGACGAGGTGGGGATGATGCAACTGGCCTAAAAAGTTCACCTCTGTCTAGGACCAGAGAAGGGGGGAGAGGGTAATTCTTAGCATTGTCAGCCATGAATGCATAAATATGAAAAAATGGTCTTAACAAACAGATGAAGTAAACATAGGTATGCAATGAGAAATCATACCAGCCATTCCTTGTGACCTTGCATTCCCTTCTGATTCAACACTTTGACAGCCACGATGGTCTCTGTAAGGGTGTCTGACTCCGTGGACTCAACCACATCAATTGACGCTTTGTAGACAGTACCAAAACCTCCTTCTCCCAATGCCTTATCAGCACGAAAATTCATAGTTGCTGACTGAAGCTCGTGATATGTGAAAATGCGCAACTTTGAATCCAGAAAACCTTCCTGATCTACGCCTGACATCAACTCCTGCACTTTCTGAGTTGGCAAAGATCTTTCTTCATCATTGCCAGTGGACGTTGTTGTAGCTTCAGCAGACAGCTGCCGAATTTCTGGGGAGATTCGCTGAACTAAAGGAATTTGTGTATCAACAAAAGGAATCCATCATGTGCCCAATCTCTGGCAGACAGGCCTTAGTATTTCATTTCACTTGAAGAAGCAAATTCGTTTCTAGGTTGTGAAGGTGGAAACATAAAATCTAGAAGTATGACATCTCAGAAGGGGGAAATACCTTAGTGGCACATTGATTTTATTCATAGCTTCTAAAATTTATTGGATTTTGCTGATTTTAATTAAAGATTAAAACATGAGTTGTAGTACTTCAAAATATAGATTTCTTTTTATTCTTTTCACTAGCAAAAGGGAATAGAGTGAAACACAAACATGGAACGAACAAAAAGCATGGGGTAACTAAAGGCAACAGTCAAATCACATCAAGTATTTCATATACTTTAAATAAATACTGTGCCTAACTAATAGTATTTTACGTAAGTATAATTTACTTTATCGTCATTATTAACAGGAATGGTTCATAGCTATTGAAAGCTTAAAAAAAAGAAATCAATTTAGATTTAACAAATACTAAACTGCTTACGCACATAAATAAACCTAGGATGCCAACTTGAACTACTCATAATCCCTAATATCTTACCAATCTAATGGTCTTGGTAACTTGAATAAGTTCTTATTAGATTGGATTTATTTGTGACATTTTTCTAGATATAATCTACCTCATTTATTTTTTAGCTCTATTTTTATCCCTTGCAGGTTTAATCTAGAGAGTCAAATTTTTGTAATCCAATTAACATATATAGACATTTCTAGGGCAAAAATGATGTGACTTAGACATGTCAAGATTGTTTTACGCATGGAAGAAACAGATAAGCTCGACATTCGGAAGGAAGAGTATGAGGATGACTACTGCACTCTATACGATCGATTAATATTAAACCTTAGGGGGTACAAACTAGGACAGAACCCTCATGGTTCTCATTAAAGAACATGGTGCGTGATGGCTCCCACATTAGGCTATTAGGGTTTGAGCCATGCACTGGCAGGGGAAGTGGCAATCGGCAGCTAGATAGGCAGAGTTGGAAAATGGCAATCGGCAGCTAGATAGGCAGAGTTGGAAAATATATAGTACGACTAACCTATACATGATTTTGATATTGAATTTCCCATTAACTTACGAGTTTTTCCTCATGGATTGACCAGAGCTTGAAATTTGCTCCGAAAGAACTTTCTTTTTCCAACCTTGATTATGTCTACAAAAACTGATAGAATTCCTTTTCCATTTTCCTGTTTTTTTTCTACCCAATATGTTTAGAAGATGCATCTTCATAACAAGTCCTTTGTAAATTAATCAAAATGAAGCACGAAAATAGATAGAAACCATACCCTCGAGATGTCAACATATCATTTTGAAGGTATGTGACAGGAATACATATCCATCAATGGGGTTCTAACTTCACAGCCTATTCACATAAAACATGACAACTTGACATGGTTTCAAGATTATGGCAGACGTGTATGAATGTATATACATGCACACATGTAAGCATATCAGGATACATGTACAGATGTGCACATGCGCATGAGTGTATATCTATGAATATATGCATATGAACATACACGTGCACATGTCGAGAAAGAGAGAAGGAGAGAGAGAGAGAGAGATGTAGACAAGAAATTCACCTGTGTTTACAGCTGCTATTTCGTCAGGAAAAGCTTCTCCTTTCCGGAGGTAGACCCTTCTAAGGAGATCTTTCAATTGTATACACATCCTTGTAACCAGTCTCCTTTCTCTGATGTATGGTTCCGGATTTGATCTTTGTAAACGATAAATATGCTTCAAAACGGAAAAGATGAATGGCAGAAGCCAAAAACCTGAAAAGCAAAAGGACGGAAGAAAACCCTAGCAGCAGAATTCTGAAGAGGAAACCGGTGAATGTGTTCCGTCCTTTCTAGCTTGCGCTTCTTGCTGTAATGGATGCAGTTCACGTGCGTCCCTTTTGTACATTATATACAGCCTGAAAGTGCATTGCAAAGAAAAGAGAGGGTAGGAGGAAAAGGAGAACCTGCGCGAGTGAATGGGGAGGAGGAGACGCGAAAATGGAAGGCCTGGGTTTGGAAGCAGGGCGGGATGCTTTGCATTGCTGCGGCGTGCCATGGCTGGGTCAAAACGATGGTCCGGCGTCGGCTGCTTGGGGCGCTTTCTGACGTCGGCAGCGGGAATGGTCAAAGGAGGGAAATGCCGGGTGTTCCAATCGGAGCAGAAGCGAATGGAAAAGCAAGACGAAGCAAGAAGAAGAAGAAGGATTCGATTCCATGGCTGAAGGTGGGGCCTCTCTCTCTCTCTCTCTCTCTCGCTCTCTCTCGTTCTCGCTCTGCTGCAGGGCGAAGGAGGAAGAAAACCCTAACACAGACAGACAGACAGACAGACAGAGAAGAAGAAGAAGAATTGTTCAGAATTGTTTCTTCTTCAGAACATGAATTTGTGTGTGTGACTTTGGGGTTTTTTTTTTTTTACTGTAGAAATGACTTGACTTCTTCTTCTGTATTCTTCTGTATTCTTCTGCATTCTTTCTGGATCACAGATCAGAGGTTTGTGAAATCTTCCGCATTCGCCGAAAGATTCCAGACGCGGGCGGATGATAAGCGAATGAATGGGGATATAACGAGCACGATACTCGAGCGCTTAAAAATAATAACGATCGTTTTGTGTATGTAGAATGACGTTTCGCATGGTGGTACGATTCGATTAAAGATGCTTCTGTGCTGTGAACTCGGGGGAGGGGGGGGTTTTGCAGCTTCGATTTTGTATCTTAATTTTCATCTGATTCGAGTCTGGTGATGCTCTCATATTAAATGTGTTTACGGCTCGAAAGTAAAAAATGAGAACGAACGGTTTACTTCATGCTTCTCTCGTTCTCGAGACTATGCTTTTCATGCTCGAATTGCGAATGCACGAATGCATTCTGGTTCGCGGAAATCTGCGGTCCGGATTTCATCGGCGCTCTCGTCGATTAGATCAGCCGCATTTGTAGATAGAAGTCGTTGCTCCCATGTGCGCACGCGCTTGATGCATCCATTGCATGGCAGAGGCAGCAGTCTGATTTGTATCGATGATTGATCGGCCGAAGTCGTTCCGTCGTTGAAGAGCTGACTACGACCGACTATTAATGGGGCCAACCATTTATGATAACGATCAATCGTTTAGAAAGTGTGATGAGACAGAGAAAGAAAGCCCATACACAACATGGCGCGGTGTGGTGGGACAGATGGGCGGTCCCCGATGCATAAATTGCCTTGCACAAGACGGAACTATCCGGAGAAAGTGCGCTAGCTAGACAGGAGTTGCCTCGAAAAAAAAGCCTCGGCGATGATGATCGGATTTGTTTTTAGCCAGTGCAGATCTGTTCAAGGAGGCTCGTCGTGTCATTGTTGCTTCCATCATCGACGCATGCCAAAGTAGCGGTGCGTAGCAACACACTCTGGACGATTCTACTGCGAGAGGCTGCTCGTGGTTACGGAGAAGACGATGTATGCATATGAGCTGTGTGGCGATCGATTTGATTCGTTGGTGTCGAGAGATTGTGAGCACAAACAGAGTTAATTTCGAGGCCAGGCAAGGCAGGCTTTGCAAAGCCTTAGCATGAGTTGCAGGAGCAACTGATGGACTAGGTTTCTATGGTTCTCCCTCTTGTTTAATTAAAAGGGCTGAAACTAGAGCCAGAGCCAAAGCTAGAAGTAGAGCCAAAGCTAGAATGAGAGCCAGAACTTGAACTAAAGCAAGAGCTAGAGCCAAAGCTAGAAGTAGAGCTAAAGCCAGAGCCAGAGCTAGAGCCAAAGCTAGAAGTAGAGCTAGAAGTAGAGCTAGAAGTAGAGCTAAAGCCAGAGCCAGAGCTAGAGCCAAAGCTAGAAGTAGAGCTAGAAGTAGAGCTGAAGCCAGAGCCAGAGCTAGAGCCAAAGCTAGAAGTAGAGCTAGAAGTAGAGCTAAAGCCAGAGCCAGAGTTAGAGCCAAAGCTAGAAGTAGAGCTAGAACTTGAGCTAAAGCCAGAGCCAAAGCCAAAGCCAAAGCTAGAAGTAGAGCTAGAACTTGAGCTAAAGCCAGAGCCAAAGCTAAAGCTAGAAGTAGAGCCAGAACCTGATCTAGAGCCAAAGCCAAAGCTAGAGCCAGAGCCAAAGCAAGAAGTAGAGCCAGAGCCAAAGCTAGAAGTAGAGCCAAAACCTGAACCAAAGCCAGAGCTAGAGCCATAGCCGGAACCAAAGCCAAAGCCAGGGCCAAAGCCAATGCTGAAGCTAGAACCAAAGCCAAAGCTAGGGCCAAAGCCAATGCTGAAGCTGGAACCAGAGCCAAAGCCAGGGCCAGAGACAACGCTAAAGCTAGAGCTTGAGCCAGAGCCAAAGCTGAAGCCAAGGCTAGAGCCAAAGTTGAAGCCAAGGCCGGAGCCAAAGCTGAAGCTAGAGCCAAGGCCAGAGCTAAAGATAGAACCAAAGCCAAAGCCGAAGCTAGAACCAGAGCCAAAACTGAAGCTAGAACAAGAGCCGGAGCTAAAGGTAGAAGTAGGGCCAGAGCTGAAGCCAGAACTAGAGCCAGAGCTAGAGCTAACTAAAACCAGCCAGAACTAAGAGCCAAGAGCTAGAGAGAAGAGAGAGAGAGGGGTTTTTGTGAAGGGCATGGCAAGAGAAAAGAAAAGAAAACAGAGAAGAAAAGAGAGAAGAAGAAGGGGCATCCTTTGTAAATAAGCAAAAGTGTTGTCTCTTTGCTTTGGTTTGGTTTGGTTTTGTTGGGCGAAATGCTTCTGGCTTCCTTCCACCATGGAAGCCCTCGATCTCCGCAGCAGCGATGGCGATGGCGATGGCGATCCCTCTCCGCCCTCTTCTCCCCGTCCGCACTGCGAGGAACCCCACCCTGCTCGCAAGAAGAAGAAGAAGAAGAAGAAGAAGCAGCAGCAGCAGACGAAGAAGAACAGGCCCAAGGGCGAGAAGAAAGAGACGTCCTTCTCCATCGGGAGCAGAGCAGATTTGGAACCCAGGACAGCGATGATGGTGCTGCTGCAGCTACCGCTAGTACGCCTCGTTCGAATCTCGATCTCTCATACTATGCCTCCCTCTTGAAGTCTGCGAGCTCCCCCGAGTCGACCCGAAACGGGCGATCTGCGCACCACGGCATCGTGCACATCGGTCTCGACCAAGACCCGTTCGTAGGGAGCCATGTCGTGTTGATGTATGGATCGTGCGGCGCGCTCGACGATGCCCTCCGCGCATTCGAGGGCTTGCTCGGCAGCGCTAGAAGCACCGTGTTCTCGTGGAATTTCATGGTCAGGGCTTTGGCTCGGCATGGCGAGAGCGACAAGGTCTTGTTCCTTGTCGGACTGATGCAACAGCAAGGAGTTGCCCCTACCAAGGTCACGTTCGTCAGCGTTTTCGATGCCTGCTCGTTCCAACCCACGGCCGAGATCGGGCGAAGGCTGCATGCCACGGTCATCGGAAGCTCATTCGAGGCCGATGCGATCGTGGCCACTGCGCTAACGAACATGTATGGCAAGTTTGGCATGATAGAGATCGCGATGCATTGCTTCGACCTCATGAGAGACCACGATGTGGTCGCTTGGACTGCCTTGATCTCCGCTTTCCAACGATGTGGTGACGCTGTGGGAGCCGGCCACTCGTTTAACCGGATGATGCAAGAAGCTTCGATTCCGAATGAAGTCAGCTTCATTAACCTGTGCGAAGCGTGTGAAGGTCGTGCGAGTTTACGGCTAGGAAAGCAGGTGCATGTTCGCATCATCATGTGTAGTATCCGTGGCCGTGGTTTGCAAGGCAATTTGGCTGTGGAAAATGCCCTCGTTAATATGTATGGGAAATGCGGATGTGTATCAAGTGCAAAACTAGTGTTCGAGAGGATGGAGGAGTCCAATTTGGTTACATGGACATCTGTGGTCTCCGCTTGCTCACAGAACGGTCACGGGAAAGAGGCTATACAGCATTTTGTACATTCACAGCAGAGAGGGGTTCTGCCCGACAGAATCCTACTCTCTATTGCCCTTTCTGCATTTGGCAATCCATGTTTCATATCTTTATGCAAACAGATGCATGCTACTATTGTCTTGACTAAGCAGCCCATGGTCGATGTCTTCTTAGGAACCATTCTGATCAACACGTATTGGAAATGCAAGGATGTAAATGGTGCTAAACTAGTTTTCCATGGCATAATGGAAAAGAACATTTTCGCTTGGAATGCGATGGTATCGGCCTATTCACAGAATGGATGCCACCGGGATGCATTCTATGTATTTGGCCAGATGCACGAGGAAGCTATGCTTCCAAACGATGTTACGTTTGTAAGCATCTTCAACGCATGTGCCAAGGACCCATCTGGAACAGCCTTGAAAAGAGGTTCGAACGCTCATGCATCATGTGTTGTTGTGCAACCTGAGACAGACGTGCAAAATGCTCTAATCGATATGTATGGCAAGCATAACAGAATCCACACTGCAACGTCGATTTTTAACGATATGTCTAAGAGAGATTCTGTCACATGGAATGCCATTATTGCTGCACATACGCTGCATGGCCAAGGGCGAGAGGCCTTGGCCTATTTTGATCAGATGTGGCAAGCTGGAATACAACCAGATGGGGCTACATTTGTCAGCATCCTTTCAACATGCATGGATGAGGCGTCCTTAGCTGAGGGCCAGAAAATTCATTTTGTTGTACAAGAAAGTGGCCATGAATGTGATGTAATGGTAGCAACAGCCATCGTGAGCATGTATGGCAGGTGTAAGAGCATACATGATGCTGAAGCTGCCTTTGGACGAATGAATGCACGCAGCGAGGTTTCATGGAATGCGATGATTGCAGTTTATGCACATTTCGAGAGGTTTGAAGACGTCCTTGATCTTTTCGACCAGATGCAACACGATGGTGTTTTGCCAGACCATGTTACTCTCGTAACCGTGTTGTCGGTGTGCATTCATAAGTTTGCGATCTCAGAGGGCACAAAACTGCATGCTTACATTATTGAAACTGACTGTCACGCAGATGTTGTTCTGAACACTATGCTTTTGAATATGTACGGGAAATTGGGCAGCTTGTATGATGCACAAAGAACATTTGAGAGAATGCAAGACCGAAACACGGTCTCGTGGAACACCATGATGGCTGTGTATACACAACATGGTTCGGCAATGAGAGCTTTCACCACATTTAACCAAATGCAAGCAGAGGGGATAACTGCAAACAAGGTCACCTATATCAATGTTCTTGGTGCATGTAGCCACTCTGGGTTGCAACAAGAAGCTCATTGGTACTTCAAAGTTATGATGGAAATACACTCATCTTCCCTGGCTGTGGATCATTACATCTGTTTCATCGATCTCCTCGCAAGAAGCGGACGCCTACGTGAGGCAGAGCTCGTCATCAGTAACATGCCAGTTCAGCCTTCGGCTGTATCATTCATGGCGTTGCTTGGTGCTTGTCGATATAAAGACGATATACAGCAGGCAGAAGAAGCTTCAAAGTATGTGTCCGAATTAGAACCCGATCATTATGGTTCACATCTAGTACTATCAAGCATGTATTCTTCACTTGGCAGGGCAGCCAGCATCATTAACGAATTTCCTCTTCAGGACTGTTCTCTGCTTGGTGGCGGTACCTACATCTTATAATGGATCTACAACCCTGTGAAATAAAGTAAAATGCTCCAGAATGGAGACCCATTTTATTAATTATAGGGTATAATACCCAAGTTGTTCATAATTAGTCTTTTACTTTGGACAGGAATAGGAAGTCATCTCTCATTAATTCAAAAACTGTTTTGAATGGAACCTATTGTCTGATGGTGGTGAAACTACATCCTATTCCTTCTGTCTAATTTGACTGACAATGGCAACACAAAATGCACAATGTAGCTAGTAGCTACACAGGTATTTGCTGCTGTACTATATGGATGATTTTTCCCAATTATAAAACCAAATTATTACATTGGGGATGGTCAAATTCTAACAAAATTATACATAGACAAGGCACCAACTATGAGAACAGGTCACCATTTTTGAATCAGCCATGGCCTTGGATCTCAAACAGCTCTCCACTATACAATCTTCATAATATAACATATCCCTTGATGGCACCTTCTCATGCATTTATGTAAGGAGTCTTCCGTCTGACTTTGTGACAACGAGCAATGGTACAAGTCAAATATTTTCCTTTGTATCACATCACTGTTAATAATAGTTGGCAAGTGAAGATAAAAGTATGTGTGTTTCTTTGCTGCCAAAACAGACAAATCCGAGCTATGTCAATTTCTTCAAGCTTGCTTAGCCACAAAACCATATATTCTCCAGTCCATCGCACAATAAAGGAACTTCTAGAAATAGTTAAGTCATCGAAAATTATGTTTGATCAATACACACCTTTTACTTCTACTCCATCATAAAATCTCATCATAAAACTGTTGTAGGAAGCGTTGTTCCATCACTTGAATATGGCATCTTCGTACACTCAATGGATTGTGTATGTTCAATGCAGGTTGCTGAAGCACTGAGATCAACCAACCAACACGGATCCCATCACCAGATTTGGAATAAAGGTGTATGAGAAGCTCCAAAATTGGCACCTGTAATTTGTTAAAAGTGAATTTATAAAAGATGAGAATAGTTTGTATTTCATTGTGTTTTCTGACACACCTCCCATATACATTCGCCATAAGAATCCACATCTTTCTCTGTAGTTGCTATACTGTCTTGCAGTATTTGAAATGCCAAGTCCAGGTTTGGAACAGGAAGGCATTGACATAGTATAACTGCTTGGAGTCCTGCTCCAATAACCCTGCATGATTCTATCATCCTTGATATCTGGTTCATAAAAGAATCCCATCATCAAAATTAGATGAACAATATATCTTTCTGTTTCTAAATCTCTGTTATTTCGTATGAGATATTACATGACGTCATGATCGTGAGATTCTCAGGTCTCATGCGGCTCTTTGTAGATGTAACTAAACACAAACTAAAACCAAATGATCAAAGAAGGCCACTAGATGGATGAACGAAAGGAACTAAACAACAGTTTCTGGCATTGGTGTGCAGGGGAAGGAGTACACTTACTATGCATATACCTGTCCTTAAACACAGTTTCATTTTGGTGAAATTTCACAATATTTCTGAATGGGCTACGTATCAGGAATCTCTAGCTAGATATCTTAAGAGATACATTCTTTACCTCATGAGTATGTAAATTTCAAAATCCTTCTAGGATGTACAATCATATGCAAGATCATATTGGTGCAGAACTACATATCAAGACTCACAATCCAAGGAGTGAAAATGTCCCGTGGCATCGATGATCTGCGATCACAGTAACATGCACTTCTCAGAGCACCTGCCTGCAAGAATGCAATTTGAGACAGAGGCTCTCTATAAGCAACAAAAAATCTATAAATCAAATTTCCAAAACGAACAAACAGATAAATACATGCACTAAAAACAAATTTTGGAGAGAGAAGTTTTTTCCTTCTTAGTGACATGCTTAGTTGTAATTTACTCAGATAAATTTATTATATCGTCACTGCAAAGTTACTAAGGTCCCCTGTTTTTGGAACTACAAAAAAGTTTCCTTACAAAATTAGAACTCTTTGTGATGATTATAGAAATAAGATAGAAGAAAACTTCAGGCACAGTTGCGAACAATTTGACAGTCTGAAACTTGAAGACGATTGTTACCTGTAAATAATATTGAAGTGCCTTGACATGATCACTATCTTCGTATGCAAGATCAGCAAGTCCCTGCTGCCAGATATGTCCTTTCTCTATATCAACATCTACGGTGTCATTGTTATTCACAATTCTCTCTAATAACCTACCAAGGAGATCTCTTACAGAGTCAACTGATATACGGAGAGAAACACTCTTGGAAGACCCTGCAGTTGAAGTTATGGGTACACCGGCCATAATGCAGGAAAAGATTCCATACCTTTCAATATCTTTGGGCCATGGATTCAGTCCTGCTAAATGGATTCTTTGCAACCAACCAATTGTCAGCGTTGCAATCAGCTTTAATACGTCAAAGTTTGATATGTTCAAGATGAAAGATATCATGCTTATACTGGGATGGAAAGCTTCCATATCTTTAGGCTTGCCAACATCAAAAAGATGACACAAAACTTCTTCAAAGTGATGGCACAACAGAGAACCTATTTCACTGGATTCTGTATTCTCTTGTGTTGTGCTACAAAAGATGTACAAATGCACCAAAGCTTTTGCCACTTTCCCAAACAAAACCAATTTTCTTGCTTTTCTTTTCATATTGCCATCATTTCCAGCCATATAATTTATGGTGTTGTTAGCTAAGGAAGTTAACCAGGTGCACATCTCCTGCACATTTTCCCACAGCTCTTCATTAATAAGATGCTGTAGTGTGAGCGCAACAATCTTCGAGCTGGGAAAATCATCTGCTTGAGATGACTTCATCTTACATTCTCCTCTTTCCTTTGCTAATTTACATAGCAACCAATTCATTAGGTTGGAATCACAATTATCTGGATCCTGTAATAAGGCTTGATTACATAGGTACTTGGCAAGTTCATTCTGGTTTCCACGCATTATTGCATCATAAGCTTTTTGCCTCAAAAGATTGCCCATACATTTTCTAGAAATACCCACAGACGTAATGGACCCGTTTCCTGTATTTAACTGCATCCTGTCAGAGGGTATTGCAATCACTTCTTGTGAAAACAAAGGAATGTTTTCTTTCAAGCATGATTCACAGTCATCAACATTCTCTGCTTGCATCAAAGAGAAAAATGCTCTGGCATTGTCTTTCTCATAGGAATCAGGTGGCATCAGAAATTGTTTCACTGGCACCCTCCCTACTAGCTCTGTTTTCATTTCCTTGTCAGTTAATAACTGAAGATCACGCGCAATCTCCCAGCACCAGGACTTGTCAATCACACAACAGACATATCGGGCAAACTGATAACATCGTAAGACCAAATCTTTTTTATCGATATTATTGAGCTTCCTCCTTTTTGTATTCATTTCATCTGCACCTCTTACAAGTAGAAGTGCCTCATCTCCTCTTACATATGCTGCAATCAATTTCAACAAGAATTGAATTGCCTCCATACTATCACCTATTTGATCACTGACTCTCAGGAGCGACTCCATTCGATATCCTGTAATAATGCTTCGAAGCACATTGCAAACTATTAATAATGATCGGGTTGATGGCGGTATAAAGGGATCTTTTTCAAGTGAGATGCGATATCCCCATTTTAAATGTCCCTGGAAGAGATCTTGTATGAAGATACTAATCAAACATTTATGATAAATATCATCGGATGAAACTTTTTTGTCGTTTACATATTCCTCAAGAGATATGTCTGGAGCTTTGGCAGCCATTTGTTCCATCAGAAGAGATAACACATGAAGAGCCATAGCTGAAGAATTTTTAGAACTCTCGAAGCTTGACAACATATCATCCAGCTCCAACGCTATTTTCTGTTGGGTCTTGGGAGGTGATATACACGAATGATACTCTCTCCCGAAGAGCCATCTTAAATGTTCACAAGCAATAACAGCATAATCAGCCGAAGAAGGAGACTGTAGAGCCAGCAAGGGAGCTTTGTCCATACAAATTTCTTGAAATCGTTCAATACTTCTACTTTGCTTAGCGAATAAGTGTATGCCCAAAACCATTCTACATGCAATAATAAATCCCGCAAGTCTATCTTTTGAAATTGGGACGCATAATGTTTCAAATCGGTCACATGCATTATTACCTACAACACAATACTCTAGTTCTTTCCCACAAATTGAGAATACGTCATGGGCCTTTGAGATCCTCCCTCTCTTAAAATGCACCTCCCCTAGATCCATTAGCAATTGGCATCTATAAGCATAAGTTAAGATCAAAGCATTTGAGTTTGGAACACCAATAGAATCAGCAGCAACGTCAGAAGGAAAGCTTTGAGGTGTCATTTTTAAAGCCTGATTACCGGAATCCTTATCTTGTGTGGACAAGCTCAGCACGTTCTCAATAAATGCAACCGAATCATTTTCACCACTTCTGATGATGTCATATTCTTCACCAGCTAACATATGATGAATATTTTCACCTGCAAACAAGCCCTTCTGCTGGATAGTGAATAATCCGCCTCTCTTTGAGGATGTACTTCTTGTTGGATGCGGTTTCACAACATTACAGAGTACCCATTGATGTAGTTGGCATTCATGAAACAATGAGTTGATTTCATCAAATTTGACCAATGACTTTAGCAAAAGAAATTGATAATGTAAAGAGGGGATGGACTCCATATCTGAAAGGGATAGCTTGGAAGCTATCCATACCTTTGCTGCTAGCCTACAAAGCAATGCAGCCTTTCCTTCTGCATTGCTAACTGAGATAGCAACTTCCTGCAAGGAACCGCATCTAAACAAATAAAAATACTTCTGAAACTGTTACTAAATTTGGAGAGAACATTATCATCAAAGTACAGGAAAATTTTTACCACTAGATCAACTGTGGTCATGCTGGTTAGAATTTCAGAAGTCATAGGACAGAAGCCCTATTCAAGAAATTCGGCATTTTGCCACAAACGGGAACCCATCCGTTTTTTAATGGATATTATTAGTCACTCTTCAGCTCAAACATCAATACATAAGAGGAAACTCTCAAAATCATTTTTCGTTTTCATTTTAGTGATTCTTAGTGCAAACTACAGTAAATTTTCCTGGGTTTAGGGTTTGTGAAAATGCTAATTTTGATGAGCTTTTATAGGCGATACACTTTTGAATACCAGAAACCACCATAATTTGTTTTCCAACTTTCTCAAATCAAAAGCATCCTATGCCATATGCATAAAATTGGAAAAATATAAAATAAAAACGAAACAAGTACTGTACATATATCACAAAATTAACGAAATGAATGAATGAATAGTCAACAAACAAAGGGAAAAGCTAACTAATGAAGAATTAAAAAGGACATAAAAATAAGAAAACACAGATATAAGCATAGGTTACAGCTCCACATGGCATACCAATTTCTTGATAGAAAGTCATTTTATGGGAGAGTGAGAGAATGTCAATCTCTTGGATAATTAAAAATAGGACATAGCACATACTTATATAAGTTACGACAAGATTGAACAAAACAGTGAATGAATGATAAACAAGCAGAGGGCACGCATAACCAATAGGATAAGAAAAACATAAAAGTGGGAGATAAAAATCAGGCAAAAGGAGACAAAGTCAGGGGCTCGAAGTTCATGTGACATACTAATTTGTTTGCATTTGATGAAGGCGGGCATTTATACGAGAGAATGGCTCTCTCTAGGAACACGAGAAGGAGGTCGGTGTGAGAGGGCTTCCTGACGGTTCCTGCGTCGAGAGCGGCGAGATGTTCATCCAGCTTGGATGGCAGAAGGAGGAGCTCGATCCACAGGGACTCTGCCTCACTACAGCTCTCACCCACCATGGCTATTCTCAATAGCTCTCTGCAGACACAAATACATACATATGTATATATACGTACATACATATACGTAGACGTACATATATACGTATATATACATGTACATATGTATATATGTATGTATTGTGTGTGTATTCATATTAGGCATAAAATGGATTAATCACTTTCCTTAGCAGCAAAATTTTCAAAGCTGATTAGGGAAAGCGGGGTTTGCGGTAAGTGGATTAAGGGGTTGATTAATGACATAATTAGCGAGGGTGGAGGCTCCTCTCAAGGGGGCATGACTTCCCTTAGCCAAAGCAATTGATCTCCGAACAAATTCTGGCAAAGAGATTTAATAGACTAGATTCAAATAGTTGGGTTAAAAGATTAAGAAGACTAAGCACATGATTGAAGGTATATGTGTGTTTGCTAAATGGATACGAGTAGAGACATATAGAGCTTGGTCCCAATCAAGGTGAACAACGCTAGTTATAGAATCAATTCTCAACTTCTTCTTTCTTCTTCTCATTTATCTCTTTTGCACTTGCCTAGCTTTGTTCTGCTCTTCTGTATCTGTCTGTGACAGCCAAAATCGGAGCCATTTGGTTGACATACTAAGAGATTATGATACCTTGAGTGTTATATTTAAAGCACTACATATAATCTTGAATGCATGTGTAAGAACTTTTGATCTCACATAAAGAATTGTTAGTCCAAGATAAGGACATCCCTTCTTAAGGAGATACCCATCAAGAATTATGTAAACCTAAGTCCCATGGGTCAAATTTGGCCTGCTTTCTATTGCATTCTAATTTATTCTCCTAAGTCTCTGCTTTGCTACTCCACCATCGTCAAAAGCAAGAGTTATATACAAAGAGGAATTTTGTGACGCTTAGAAGGTATCTTTCTTGGTGATGTTAATTGAATTAATCCAATCATTGGTTTATTTCATGTAGTGGGGTAGAGTGGGATTGAATTGTGTAATACTCTAGGTCTACAAAAAGCGACGAATTTTGATCTGCTTCCACCACATCAGATGCTTGGCACAAAAGGCATGAACATGCGGCGTGACGCTCTCGCTCAGCTTGATGTTCATGAAGAAAATGGCACGAAAGGCAACTACATTCGCGAAAACCATCGCAATGTCCCACCACTTATTCCAACTTAGGTCTATTTGGAAGTAGTCTGTCAAGATCTGCTCCCCGGTGATGTGTGGCAACAAAGGGTTCACGTTCTCAAACTCGAGACCTAACAGATCATTCTTGTATTGTCCCTGTATAAGTCACATACAAAGAAAGGTCTTGAGTATCTCATCAATGCAAGTAGAGCTTGTTCCATGTAGTCAAGCATATACCTGCAATGCCCAATAGTCGAAGCTCAAGTAAGACATGGGATATCTCCATATAATCTTCGGCAAGTCGTCTGGGAGCCGGAAAAACCCGGCCACCAGCATGAACACGCCCTACACGAAAACAGATCAGATCAGATCGATCAACATCGACATAAAGCCAAACCACTAGATATGGGTCCCATCCATGCCCCACAAATTGAAACAGATCCTTTTGACAACAAGGATTCGATACCCAAAAACCAAGTTTCATCAATCGATCGTTCGCACATCAGACATCTCAAAACTGATACTAGGTTTAGGGTTTTCAGCGTTAAGGATTAACTCACCAGGATTCCGGCCCCCGTTATGATCCCCATGAGGAAGTTGGGCACCACACTAGCAACTGCCATCATCAAGCTTTCCACCACTCCCACGCATGCAAAAAGCCCGATGACGAAATACAGGTAATGCGTGAAGCCAGGGTGCAGCCCGGCCATGAAGTAGACGATCGTGCCTGTAACCAGTGCTATCAGGAACAGATATGGAAGAGATGATAGTGTGTTTGCAACCACATATGGCAATACACCGTAATGCCCATTCAACCTCTCCCTCTGGAATACCTAGGATGGGTTCAAGACAACAACGAAAAAACAACAGATTCAAGCTTTTCCCACAAATCAATCTCATTTTCCATTGTCGGTTAATTTTCAATCATGTGTACGATGAAGGTGTGGATGTGGTTCTCAGTATATATACCTTCAAATCTTCTATAAATGATGGGAATCCTCCGATTGACATGAACGTAACAAACCCCGATACATATGATGTGCAAGCACCCCTTGCCTTAAGAATACAGAAAATTCGACATTGTTAGGATGATAGGAATAACCACCAAGAACTAGCTGTGACATACTTGCATACACGCATATGCATAACATATACCATGAAATAGGATTAGTGATCATGATCTTATATTAACAACCCTCACCAAAATCGCATTGTAGCTGGTTCCAACGTTCAGATACAGGCTTCCGACGCTGATTGCCACTACGATGTATATGGCAAGGCGAAGCCAATAGTAGCCCATATCTCTCGACATGTTCACAAATGACCTCTTCGTCAATGTCATGCACTGCATCCAGAAGCTCGCTTGACTACCACCACTTGGACCCAAAATGGTGCCCTTCTGCAAAATAGGAGAGCTTCTGCTGACTTTGGTAAGAACATCTAAACAGTGACGAGAGAAAAACAACGATTGTACACCCTTTTTTTCTACTTCTGCTTTTTCCAAGCAAGAAAGTTTTTTTTAACGCAAAATTATACTGAGAGACTTGTAAGCACTTTGTCAAGAACATGTGCACAAAGAAAACATAACAAAATTTTGCACCCTTTATCTCTTTTTTCTTTTTTTCCAACCAAGAAAAGACTTGCTAAACAAGGAAGTTCTTTTCTATGAACAAATCACGCTGACAGGCTTGTACTTATAGGAAAAAAAATCAGGAAAAGAAAGAATGATGTGAGTCCTTACGATTTTTGACATCTCATAGATCCGGGCAGCTGTCACCATCGAATGCTGAGATGTATCATATGCATGGCTCAATATATCAATAACTTCAGATGTAGAGTACTTGTCTAGTGGATCTTCAGCAACATTGGACTTTCCATAAAACGAAGAAAAGACATTAGAAAGTAACATAAAGTGAGTTGACATGGAAAGACCTAAAAAGAGGTGATCAATTGCTAGGGAATAAACTCTTCTCTACAGTATGTTCCATGTTATGAGAGAGAATTTCACGATTTCCTTTGTTTTTATTTTTTCTTACCATGCGTAGGAATGAGCCTTTGAGTGATTTCTTGACACGGTCGAAATCGGAGTTGACACACCGGAGAAAATGATCGGATGGGTTTCTTCTTGGTGGACATGGGAATCCGGATTGGGCAAAAAACTAAATACCAAGCATTGACTGGGGAAATTTAGCAATATAAAGCACAAAAGGAGTAGTATTGACATTGTGATGTAAATAAGCCTTGAAGTTTAATTAACATATGTGCATACATAAATGCATACATTCATATCCATGAAGATGGATAGATACATGCACATACATGATTGTGTGTGCATGTGTTGTCACCTCTGTGAGCAGAAAACTAATGCAAAATGTAGAACAGGGTAAAAGCTGCAACATGAGAGGATGTTAACATGATGAAGGGTTTATCAACACAGATACATATATACATGCATGCATGCATTGAGATGCATTGATGCATGCACAGACATGGGGATTTATGAACATGCATACAAATATATATTCGAGATGCATAGATAAATGGACAGACAGGATTGTGTATTCTCACCTCGTGGGCACTTGCAGCTGGTCCAAAGTAAATCATCCGCCCGGCTGACAGAAGGAAGAGGTTATCAAAGAGAGCAAAGACTTCACTGCTAGGCTGGTGTATCGAGAAAAGCACGGTCCGCCCATCCCTCGACAAGCTTCTCAGAGTCTGGATCACAAAAAACGCCGAGGCACTACAACAACAAAGAACGAAAAAATGAATGAACGAAAGAAAAAAGCCAAATTTCCTTAACAAAGATCATGAGTACTCAGGATACTTCATGGTTTCATGCCAGGATGACGTTAGTTTGCAACTCGCTCTGGAAACATTTCATGTGTATAGTCAAGTCACCTATCTAATCCACTAGTTGGTTCATCAAGGAAGAGAAGCCGTGGCCTCATCAGGATCTCCAGTGCAATGCTCACCCTCCGTTTTTCCCCACCGCTGAGCCCTCGTAAGTGCCAGTTCCCTACCGGCGTATCTGCACAGTCTTGGAGACCCATCTCTAAGATGGTGCTCTCGATGATGCGCTCTTTCTCATGGCTTGCCATCCCATCTGGTAACCTCAGATGTGCCGAGTAGTGGATAGTTTCTCTTACAGTGAGTGTTCCCAAAAGGGTGTCCTCTTGTGTCACATATGCCTATACCCATAAGGACAATGCATTAGTAGCCAAAAACACCCTCTGTTTGTATGTAATGGTTTCAATTTCAGCATTGTGAGTGAGTCATGGTGAAAGCCCAAGAATGGGAACATTAACTCAGCTGATTCACAATTTCATTAGCTATTTCAAAAACTGTAACCAATATGCATATTTCAAAACCTATATGTAAAAACAGTTTGTTTCATACTTCAATCAATTTTTTGACAGATATACATATTAGAAGAAAGGCTACGTGTAAAAAAGTTTATTTCATAAGCAAATATCTACACATGTTACATTATATTTACCTTATAGTTTTTTCTTCAAAAAATTTCAAGCTTAGTCAACTTTCTGAAAGATAATTAGCAATAGTAGTAACCAGTACACATATTACGAAAAGCTACATGTAAAAAAGTTCATTTCATAACCAGATATCTGGATATGTCACGGTATAATTACCTCTAAGTTTTTGCCTTTAAAAATTAATCAGGTTTAATCAACTTTTTGAAAGGTAATTGGCGTTCATTGTATGACCAAACTTGTCCTATCCATAGCTTATGTGTACTCAACATTCTCGCAGGCTAATATCCATAGTGATATTTATGCCTACATGGATTACTCTATTTTCATTGATGTTTCACGAACCGAGGGGACTCATTTAACATACCACAGAGCCATATGCGAGCTTTCTTCGACGTCCATTGAGAAGAATATCACCTGTTGCTACTGCATTCTTTGCAAGCCGTCCTGCAGACCATATTGATTATTAACTAGCATTAGATGGCCTGCTATATGGGGTTGTGTGCATGTTAGTATAAACAACCAGCAATATAATGGCCATGAAGGAGTTAAGCTTCACTTTGATACCAGCTCAAGTGTCGATGTGAGAAGAAAACACATCAAGGAGAACCCATTTCCACATGTCATGTAAACACACGCATGTGTGCAAAAGTACATCAAAATCCATACCCACAGGTGCAATTTGCCTACTACATGCACACACTGGCATGGACACATGCATGCCCAGATGCATATGCATACGTAAATACATTACATACAAAAACGTCCCAGAAGCCCAATATACAAACAAACATGCCCACATTGGTATACAAGCAAAGTCCACACGCGTATATATACATTACGAACAAGCCCGCATGTGGATGCATGCATACAAGCATGGCCGCATATACCTGAAAGAGCATCCAAGAGAGTGGATTTTCCAGAGCCGGAGGGGCCCATGATGGCCAGCATGCATCCTGGTTCGGCAAAGCCATTCACACGCTGGAGAAGAGCACGATCATGGGGATGCGGGTGCGAAGGATCGGGAGCATCGGAGCCAGCCATGGAGGAGACAACAGCGACAGTAACAGTGAGGTCTTTCCATGTCAGCCAAGCTTCGGGGGAGTCACTATGGCCCCCCAAGGTGCGAGAATGGTGAGGTATGAGCTCCAGCTGCTCCTGTAGTCGCTGCTTCTTGAGGCTCTTCCAAAGGGTTTGGCTGAGAGGGCTGAGGCTGCCGAGGCATGGGTCATCGGAGGGGAGGCCGGGCGGATGATAGGGACCTTGGTGGTACAAGGGCACGGTGACGAGCTCGATGTTGATGGAGCTGTACTCATCCACAAGGTCCTGGGGGCGAGGGTCGGCAGCAGGCATGGGATTGTTGTAGTAGGGGCTGGGAGGCATATTGCTGATGTAGTTGTCGAAGGATGGAAGAGGAGGTATCCGGGACATGGCGAGATCTCGAGCAGAAAGAAAGCAAGCACCGTCTCTTCTTCTTCTTCTTCTTCTTCTTCTTCTTCTTCTCCTGCTTCTTCTTCTTCTTCCTTCTTCCTTCTTCTTCTGCTTCTGCTTCTGCTTCTTCTGCTTCTTCTTCTGCTTCTTCTGCTTCCAGAGGGAGAAGGAGGAGGAGGAAGAAGAGGAAGAGGGAGGAGCGGCGGCTTCTTCATGAGCTCGTGAGACGCCATTGATGCAGATCACATGCAGAGAACACGAGAGCAGAAGCAGCAGCACCGTCGTCTACCAACAGGGATACACATACGTTTCATTCCTACGTACATTCATACCGTATATATCCCTGTACCGTATAATACGACATAAGAGCATACATACCGTGAATACCGTACATGCATACGCTCATGTACCGTATATAATGACATACGAGCACATGTATGCATATGATGTACTTCAGAATACATAAAGACAGACATGCATACATACATACATGTCAGAGTACCATGACATACGTTTATACCCAACATGTAAATAATGTATGCATTTCTAGAATGTTTATGTATACGTATACGTATATCTACTTCTCTACCGCACGAACTTTGAATCGCAGATACGCTCGCTGGTCAACTTTCTTGGCAAGACTATGATTTTGAAATAATCTCTCGACCTCGCGCTCAACACACGAAAGCCGATGTCTTGTCTTGCCGATCTGAGTTCAAGCCCACCCTAGAAGATGAAGCTTATGTCTAGTAGTCCTAGAGTTTGTTAACCCCTAACTTATTAATAATCCACAACTCCGCAACTTGCTTACTCCGAGATAACTCTTTGTTCAAGCAAATAGCAGAAGCCACTACGACTGACAAGTTCGTGACAGAGGTCAAGGCAAGTATTGCAAACCCCTCCCATGAACCCAAAAGGGTATATTTACGTTGTTTTACATTTCCGGATAACTTTTTGTTTCAAGAGAATCTTTTGTATGTCCTAGAAGGTCTGTGCCAGACCAAGGTGCTCCACGAATATCACGATGATCTGCTTGCCGGTCATTTTGGTGTTGCGAAAACCTTGGAGTTGGTCTCTCGAGGGTATTGGTGACCACAACCATGGTAATTGGTCAAAGAGTTCGTCAATTCTTGCGACACTTGTGCTCTCTCCAAAGCAGCTCATCATCGACCAGATGGCCTCCTTCAACCGCTCTCAATCCCCAAACGGCCTTAGGCCTCTCTCTCCATGAATTTCATGACTAATCTTCCCTTCGTTGGTGGTTACGACTCAGTGTTCGTCATGTTCAATCGCTTTACCAAGATGACCCATTTTGCTCCATGTGCCAAAACCATTTCCGGAGAGGAGACAACCGATTTGTTCTTCAAAAATGTTGTTCAACTACATGGACTCCTGGACGATATCTCGGCCAGAATTTGTTTCCAATTTTTTGCGGCGCTTCCTGCAAACTTTCGATCGTACTATTACTTTTTCTTCAACCTATTATCAACAAACCGATTGACAAATGCAACAGGCTAACCAAATCTTGGAATAATACTTGCAGTGCTCTCTTATTTACCAACAAGATGACTAGGTTTACCATCTCTCACTTCCCAAGTTTGCCTACAACTACATGGATTCCAAGACGATATCTCTTCTGATCGAAGGCCACAATTTGTTTCTAAGTTTTGGCAACGCCTCCTATAAACTTTCAGTTGTATTGTTAATTTGTTTTTAGCCCATCATCCGTAAACCGATTACCAAATGGAGCGAGTTAACCAAATCCTGGAGCAGTACTTGCGATACTCTTTTATCTACCAACAAGATGACTAGGTTGACCTTCTCCCACTTCATGAATTTGCCTACAACAACTCTTTGCATGCGTTGTATACTACTCTATTTTTTGCAAATTATAGTCTCCACCCCTGGTTCAACATTTCTCTTCCTCTAATTACATCAATCCTTCTGTGGAGGACCAAGCATGTCCCTTGGAGGATATACATCACGACCTTTCCTTGGAGCTTACCCTTGCTAGCGAACGCTACAAGGTGCAAGTTAGACTGTCTTCACTCAGATGCCTCACGGTTCAAGGTAGGTGATTTTGTTTGGTTTCTCTATCGTAATATTATCATAACTTGTCCCTGTACAAAGGCACTCGATTACAAGAAGTTAGGCCCTTTAGGCCCTCTCTCGGAGGCATCGAAAAATTGGTTCCATAGCTATCCGCTTAGACCACTTATGTATTCATAATGTCTTTTATGTCTCCCTTCTTGAACTGCACCATCTATTTAAAATCCCCAGTCAGCACCCTTCCCCTCCACCACTGATCTAAGTCTCAACTGAAGAAGATTATGAGGTCGACCAAATTCTTAACTATCGTCGGGCAACCTTGGAAAGAAGATAATGTCATATAAACAAGTTTCTATTGGTCTATCCCATTGATTAAACATATCACTTTCTAATATTTCAAAAAGTTTTGTAACTTTCTAGAAGCTTTTGCATGCATCCCCCTCTTCTTGCATGTATGACACTCTTCTTGCATGCAAGAGTTTTGAAATTGTATAAATACATGGGTTCACCGTGATCCCAATTAAGATGAACAACGCAAGTTATAGAATCAATATTAAGCTTCCTCTATCTTCTATTTCTCACTTATCTCTTCTGCCCTTGTCTAGCTTTGTTCTACTCTTCTGTATCTGTTCGTGACAACTAGATGAGAATATTTGAGCTAATAGAATGAAGTAACTTCACTTGTAGTCAAGTATGCCATAATCTCTTTTCAGACGACTCTAAAGTAAAGGGAAAATGCTACCAACTATCCACAATTGGGGCCTTGAGTGTTTTGTTAAATCAAGGTTAAAGTTGAAAGCTTATCACACGTGAACCTATCTTGTATAGATAGATCTACTCATAATTTGGAAGGATAGAATCCCTATCATATATATCCCCAAATCTTTCAAAAGATTGATAGATTCAGGAAACTTAAAGCTTAAATCTAATGGATTCAAAATATAAGGTTTACCCATGTCATCGTGGGTTTACCTTTGCATATTTTCTATTTATCGTAATAGAAAATATAAAAATATTCAATTATAAATACAAATTTTTTTATAATAAATGTATAAATTAATTAAAATATATTCAATTAAGAAAACGAAAAAAAATCATTAACTCGTTAATTTCTTGGCACTAACAAAAATGTAAACCCAATCAATTAACCTTTTACTGTGGTAACCCCTTTAGTTACCACCTCGCGCAACAATTTTAACTTTTCCGTAAAAACTTGTTAACCGATGAAGGGAGATATAAATACAAGGCATCAGAAAGGAACGAACGTAACTAATATTGATGACAACCGCACGAAATATAAACCAAAGCATTACAAATTTTATTTATTACTGAAAGAAGTCACTAATTTCTTGAGAGCGGCAAAGACCCCAGCTGCTGCCTGCTTTCTTCAAGATTTCATGAACCTCGCTAAAGCAGCAGCCTAAAGCAGCAGGCACCTCTTTCCTTTCTTTATTTGTTAAGACATTATTTATTATGGTAAGTACTATTATTTGTCTATTTTATTGTTTTAGACTTCCTTTATAACAATGATGATGATGATTTAATTTTATTATAAAACAATGAGAATTCCGTGATATTTTCTCTCCATGCTTCCTTTTTCTCTTCTCATTTTCTATTTTGCTTCTCTTTTTCCAAAGTGTAGCAATGAAAGTTTTAGATTTGCTGTAAATATATATGGACTAATTGCATAGATGGATTAATTGTTCGGCTACAAACTAACCCATTACAATCCGAGTAAATCTTATGGCTTCATTGATTAGTCATTGGATGAATTGATGATGATTTTGGAGGCATAGAGACACATGATTCATGCATGATACACGCAAGTGTTTGTGTAATAAAAAATATATATATATCATTACACATGAAAAATAATGAAAAAACAATTTTTTTTTAAAATGAGTCCTCTACTTGTCGGGTACCACGTGTGCAAAACAAAAGCGAAAAGCAAAAAACACGTCCAATAACGGCTACAAACTTTTTCAGCTTCTTTGAAGAAATGATTTCTTCGCCACCAAAAAAATAAATTACAAATAAAGTTTCCCAAGTTCGTTTCTTGGGGGATGAGCTAAACAACTGATTACAGCTTCAACAAGATAAGATTACAGCCCATTGAAACAACACACATAATTGTGCATATGATGCAAAAACGCCCAATAATATCCAAGTTGTGAGTGTTACAATCCATAAAGATTTTACTGAGGTTCTAAGCATATATAGGATAATATAATATGACTGAGCTTGATAGTAAATGGAGCTATTTCTTACAACTGAAATACACCAACCTTGCCATGGAACACACGCGCACGCATAAGGTATCAGAACTTCAGAAGAAACGGCGTGTGCTTTTGGTATATATATAGAGAGAGAGAGACAGATAAATAGACACCATTTCTTCTAAAATGCTGATACCACAACTGGAATTAGGGACACCATAGACTGCTAAGAACCCTTTCTTTATCTCATTAACGCCGCCACAATTAGTACACAAATCATTTGTTGGTGAGAGCAATCAGAGACATGAGAGTTTTTTCTTCTTTTTTCTTTGGAGGAGAAGAGGGGAAAGGGAAGCAAACAGAAGACAGCACTAGGATCGCAGGAAGTAACCTAAAGCAAGCCCTATCAAACCAATGACTATTACAAAGAGTAATGAGAATCCTGATTCTAGGTTTCTGCCTTGGATGCTCAGGTTCCTCTTCACACCTGGTAGTTTTCCCTGCAAAGCCAAAACCATGCTCAAGAAAAACGTTTACATAATTCTTGGCTTCCTATTTTTTCAAGCATATGAAGATTGCTCATTTTTACCAGCTCAAATTGAAGCTGCATATTCTTCTGGATGGCTGCATTTTTCTCCTCAGTTAGTTTTGAAATTTGAGCTCGAGTCTGCAAACAAACATTATAATATTATTCGATGATATTTTGTGCATACCAGTGAAAATATCATGCTAATGTATTTTTAAACAATCAAAACAAAAAGCAGGTAAAAGTATAAAGTTGACATCGAATCCAGCCACATAAATCATATAAAGCATAGCATGTCGCCTTAATGAAAACTTCCCACACTAAAACATTTGAAGTTCCATATTTATTTCTCGCATTGTAAGTTTGATTGCTAAACAATGAAGCTCCATAGTCTTCACTCCACTTTCTTTCGGCTCATCAAGTTGTGCAAGTGGAGGAAGGTAAGTTGGAAAAATACAAGACAGTATGTTATACTAATGACCCTTTGAAAAAAAAATTGGTCAACCAATAATACGCCTACTAACAGTATGCAGTTATGTTATATCCAGCAAAAGAAAGCAGACAAATGCATCTACAGCAATGACAAGAACATGTTAAAATAGAGAAAATCAGATTCGGTAGTTGTATAAGAAGTTAATGACTCCTACTAATACAAAAGAAAAACATTGAACTTGAGCTGTTGACTTTGTCAAACACTCACAAAACTCGCAATCTGTTTCAGAACGAACTTAAAATTCTCAAGCTAGAAACTCAGAATTTTCAGTTTTACGCAAGTCCTAGTGCAAATCGGACTTCTAATATTCTGTGCTAAAGCAACCATAGTGAGCAAGCCTATAAAAGTAAAGAAATTCAATTATCTGAAGGAATAGAAAAGCTTCTATGTTTCCAACTATTGTAGATCTACAGCACAAAATCTTATGAATATAAGTGTTGCATTTTCAGCTTTACAAAAGTCGTAGTGCAGAGAAGACTTCTAATATTTTGTGGTAAAACCAGAGTGAGAAAGCCTAGAAAAATAAACTCAATTATTTGAGGAACAGAAAAGCTTCTATACATGCTTCCAAGTATTGTGAATCTGCAGCAAAAAGTCTCATACATATATGTTTCTGTATACATTTCCAGCTTTGTAGGCACATAAGACATTCAATATTGTATCTCTGTATTAATAGTTATGTGCAATGCATACACTTAGCCCAATATATATAATGACAGTCCATCAAAACTTTGAAAAGAATGATCTCACTCAGAAAATGACTAGTTACCTCAGCAAGTTTGACTTTCAGATTGCTTCCATCCTTTCCCTGCAAAAGATGATAATAAAATTGAAAGGTTAGATCGCCTCCCAAAATAAAATATGGAAAATTATGTTCATTATAATTCTTACGAGGTCATAGCCATTCTCCAAGCTAAATGATGGTGTTGGAGATATTCCCTCCTCTGCTGACTCAGCAACTGGTGATGGTGGTTGAGGTTGCACATAGATAACCCTCAGCTTTGACTCAAAGATTTCCTTCCCTGGAGCTTTGTTGAACTATCATTCCAATCACATAAAAAGTTTACAGGTTAAACCACCCCCCCCCCAACCACTTCAATCACGACTTAGGAACAATAACCAAGCTTCAGGTTCCTTTTCCAACAGAAAATGAACATACACCTTTAAAGAGGAAATTATTACTCACAAGTTCTTGGGAAATATCTTTGTGATCATCATCGTCTGGGAGAACCACACTCTGCACTAAAAACTTATCTTTACACTGTATATCAGGAGGTGCTTCACGTTGTGCTTGCATTACCACTAAGAGAAATACAACAAAAGTTAAATACCATATTATCATGTGAAATGGAAGATTGGCACCTCAGCTTTAAAATATAAAAGCAAAACTTTTCTCCTCACCAGTAACATCACACGTAGCTCCAGGTGAAATCACACCACTATTAGGACGAACACAATACTTCCTCGGTGATGTTGTTTTCACCTTAAATACAACACAATCAGATTACGTAACTGCATTATATCTGACATGAAGGACAAATCTATATTTATGCTCAACCAATCATGTGAAAAATCAGAAATAACCATTTAACTGATATGATCACCCTTCGTATTAAATCAACCATCATCTATAGTGAACATATGCTCTGATCATGGAAAACTGTCAAAGGTTAGAAAATCCATCAACCTTAAAAGCCACATAGCTTTGCGTTGTGTTGACAAGCTGAACTGAGCAAGAAATTTGCTTCCTAAGCTCAACTGGAAAGGGAAAATTTTCATTAGAAAGTTGATCTTCACTATAAAAACTCAATGGATGCTCATTTTGACATAGAAGCAATAATCTTATAGACACTTACACTGGAATTTCAGCTCCCCAGGCTGGATTGACAGCAATTCAGCAACCATGATTACCTCGTTTCTTGCTGTGCACTTGAATGGGTAAATGTTTGTACCTCCTTGATGTTGATAAGGGTAAAGTGAGGTTATAAAGAGGGATCCCTGCCAGAGGTAGCCAGTATATATAAGGAAAAGATGCATGCAGAAAAGTAAGGAGCCACATGCAATATTACGTGAAAGTGTATTAATTGGGTATGAAAGCCCGAAAGTTGTACAGAAATTTTGTCCTTAATCCTGTTTCTTTGCACAATATTTAGATTATAGTTTGGTGAAGACTTTCTAGTGATTCCACAGCTTGTTTTAAATTCGAGCGAATCTTTCCAGAATATTAGAGTATAAAATTATCGTATCATCCAAAATTTTTAAAAACCAAAGCCATTTTTCCCTGACAAGAACCCTTACAAAAAAATCTACTTAGATCAAGCACAAGAAACCTTACACAAAAATGATAAGAATCTGAGGGAAAGACCAGCCTACACAAAAATATTTATTCATCGATGAATATCAAGATATCTCTTATAGAAAAGCCAAATGATAAGAGTCATTAAGATTAAATACAATATTTACGAACTTACTGAGAGAAAGCATTATAACAGAGTTATTAATAAACCTCTTTTAGGATAAATTAATAATCTTTACGACCAAAGTTCAGCTCAAATAGAGGAAATCCTTTAGAAGAGCAATCAGTTAAAGATGATGTGAGAACCCGACAACAGAAAACAAGTCCCATCAATGGACTTGATGAGGAACCCTCAAAGAAATCCAATCTGAATAGCAATTCACTGGTGGCCCGATAGAAAAATATTGCTCGCATGAAACAAAAAAACACTGTAAAACCAAAAATCTTTTGAGATCCTAAGCATCAATAACAGCCAAAGAATGTAGCCTTTCGATCAAGACTTCGGCTTGCCAAACAACAAAATTAGCCTCTTTTCAGACTCTAACCTCTTTCAGCCTTCACATAATCACCTTGAACAATTCGAAAACACTTTTGAGCTTTCTTACAAATCAAATCACAATTAAGATACATTTAATTGAATGTCACTACAAACGGAATCACAACAAGATCCGTTATACCAAGTTCATTACAAATTAGATCACAATTAACACCACATTTTACAAAGACATTTCACAAGTATAAGAAAAAAAAAGTATCTTGTTATGCCAAAAAAAGGGCTTAGCAAATGTTATATCAGGGTAAGAACAAATGAAATATGTTTTTTGAAGTTTAGAGAGAAACCCATAATTTAATTCTAACCTTACAGTTACAGAGCAGGAAAAGCAATCAACGGGTAATTAAAAAGTGCCAGAGGTAAACTATTTCTGTTAGAAGGAACGAGACAAATTTGATCCATGTCACTGAAGTGAAGTCTTTCGGTTTGTGATGATGATTAAAGGAAATCATCTCTACAATTCATGAGGTACAAAGCTATGGAAATAAAAAGAGAATCAAAACATATTCAGAAAATAGAATATGCAAATCACAAATTTTCTAGAGTTGAACAGTGGAAGGCTCTGTGTTTTGGCCTTCAACACATCCAGGCTTTGCATAGGAAATAGCCGGGGTAGGAAAGCTGTGCATCAAGGAAACTAGTTTTTTAAAAGGAGAAGAGATAAACATGTCAGAGAAATCATGATTTATAGCGATAGACGGAACTATGGATAACCTTTCAGATTTCGAGGACAATGATAAGCTTAATAACCCCCAATATTTTCAACAATTGATAAGATTGAAGGAAGAAAAGCAACGTATATTGGGAAATAAGGCTCGGAAACCACAATTCGGGTAGATGAGCAGTGGGGCGATTCCCGTTTCAGCCTTCGATCTTTCCGGATTTGCACAAGAGAAAATAGTCAAGAGGCAGAACGGCAGAAGCGTTTTCTTAAAGACATAATAATGTGTGCAAAGCTCAGAGTGAGGGTGCGTTAAGGTTAGGGTACGACAGAGGGCATGATGAAGAGAAAAGAAGAAGAAGAAGAAACAAAACGGATACGAAGAAACGCAGAAAAACAGAGAACAAAAACAACAACAACAACAACAACAACAAGGGAAAGAAATGAAAACTAAACAGACAAGAAGATTGAAGCTTACCTCCTGTGCAGGGAACGTCAGGAAGGAGGAGGAGGAGGAGGAGGAAGATCTCGGCTCTCTCTTCTCTCTCTCTCTCTCTCTCTTCTCTCTTCTCTCTCTCTCTCTTCTCTCGGGCTCTGTGTGAATAGACCCTTAAACTATTTTAAAATCCCTCGTATAATATTATTTTAATCTGATTAATGTTATATTACCAAATAGCAACAAAAACAAAAATTAGGTAAACACCAATTTAACAGCAGTTAGTGATTAACCCTCACATTAGTGATTAACCCTCACATTAGTGATTAACCCTCAAATTAGTGATTGACCCTTAAATTAAATGATGTTAATGCCTAGCGAGAATGAATTGGAAATACGTGATTCAATACCTGAAAGTTCACTCCATAAATTGCTTGTGTAATCCCTGTATATATATCCCAAACTCGTCTTCGATTGGTTAGAAATACGCAGAAACCCCAAGTCTTTTTGTTCTGAATGAGATTTACGACCATTCATACAAGCATTTCGTGATTAACCATAAAATTAAATGATGTTAATTCTTAGCGAGAATTAATGGAATTACTTGTTTAAATACGCGAAAGTTCACTTCATAAATTGCTTGTATAGTCCTGTATATCCTAGACTCGTCTTTGATCAGTTCGGAAAATGCAAAAACCCCATGTCTTTGCTCTGAATGAGATCCATGACCGTTCATTCGAGCATTTAGTGATTAACCCTAGAATTAAATTATATTAATTCTAAACGAGAATTATGGAATCACCTGTTCAAATACACGAAAGTTCACTTAATAAATTGCTTGTATAACCCCTGTATATCCCAAACTTGTCTTCGATCAGTTAAAAATACGCAAAACCCCGCTCTTTGCTGTGATGAGATCGACGGTCGTTCTTTGTTACCCATTATCCAATTTGCACAATCTTAATTTGTCAGTGCATCGTTCACTTTCTCTGCAAGCCATCATCGGACGGATTTTATCTTTTGTTCTACAGATGCAAGGATCCATGTGGATATGTCAAAATGTGGTATTTTATTCTTCTTCCGATTACAGAAAGTCATATCCTAGCAATAAGATGCATGTACATAGTTTAATCACATCTTTTCCTTGCAATTTGTCCCCCTGTCATCGGCCGAATTCGATAATCTAATCTATTCGCATCAATTCTTAGCCATTCTTAGCATGTACTTAAATAATACCTTCGTATTCCATCCACACAAAATTGTTGCTTCCCCACAATGACACACTACCATCTACATAGCCAGATAAAACTGGCACTACATATAAAACTTGACCAACAAATTCCAATCGTCTCCACAAACCCATCAACTCCACAATTCCAAGGTATGATATACTAATCATAAAACCTCATTGTTGTCGGTCCTAACACTACAACCCAACAAACTATGAGTCAGGTCCCGAAGCAAAGGAGCATCATTTTGAAGGTCTACATGCCATTAGGGAACGGCCCAAGTCGAGTCAGCAACACGAATCCAATTGCGAGGACGATGGAGTTAATTAGCCCCCTAATTACATGCTTGTTCATCTAAAAGAGAATATTCCTTATGTTATATACATCGAAAGGAACTTGAGCCCCCAACAGCGACGATCAATGAACTTTGGACAAAAATTGTTCACAACTTAAAAGATCGATTTCAAGACATGCAAGGTAATTCAAACACTCATGAAAAACAAAGAAATTCTTTTTTTTTCTACTTGGTATTCATCCCCCTTCTACGACAAAGACGGGAGACGCAAATGCCAAGAATAATCATTCTAGTCTAACCTAATAACAAAATCTGACCAGTATTCATCACACAAAAGTTGATGTAAAAGCATGCATAACCAAGAAAAACTTGTGCACGAAGAGTGCCTAACATCTGGTGATAGGTGTTCGTCTTATCATTAATAACAAAGGCTTTCGCCAACAATTGAAGCTTTTTACTCTTAGACGCTTCGAGTAACAACCCACCTGAGAAACATTCTTTGATACTAAGCCTATCGACTCGACTCAAGATCTTTCTTTAAGAGTTCACAAACACTCCCATCTGACGAAGAAAAAATATAAAAACTTTGAATAATTGCACAGTAAACGACTCAGGAAAATGCAAATTTTCTCTGGTGCTATAATATATCTAATCACAGAAGAAAATGAGCTCAGCCAGATATAAAGCTAGACCCAGGCTCAGATAGCAGCGAAGCAATATTGCACTATATATTGTCATCATCTATCTTCCCATGCCTTTTGAACCTAATGCTTCATTCCCCAAACAGCCTGACCATTGTATCTTCCAATGTTTTTTAGCAGCTTGCATCCCATTGCAAGATTTTGTTTGCCAATCTGTAATGTTCGAGAAAAGTACTATTTTAGAGTGCAACTACAGAAGGCTAGGTACAGTAAATTGAGTCCTCATTCACTGTATTTTCATTCACCGGCCAGTCTAAGAATATAACACCGACATATCCTTTCTATGTGCTGTCTCGGTTATATATACACATACACACGAATTTGCACTTCCAACAAACTGGCACCTTAAGAAGAGGTAGCTCCACTATGAAGCCGTGCTGGTCTTCTCTGAGACCGTTTGGAGACAGGAGCCTCAGCCTGAATATCCGTAAGAAAAAATGTCATTAAATGAAAGCATATGCATACATACAATAAGAAGACAACATTCAGTCGTCAAAGGACAAAATTGAAAGTCTATCAGTGTTTGTGATTCTGACCTCTTTCCTGACAGGTGCTTCCTTTTCTGAAAGAATCAACTCAATATGGCAAGGTGAGGACATGTAAGCTGTCAAAATAATATTAATTAATAAGAGTAAGAAATTATGATTGCTTCAAAACATACTCATTATGCTAAGAACTCTTTTGGTAGGATAAAGCCGTTCCAACTTACGATTGACACGTCCATGAGCACGATAGGTGCGCCTTCTTTGCTGTTGGGCTTTGTTCACTTGAATGTGTGAGACATAAAGCGTATCTACATCAAGTCCCTTTGACTAATACAATAATTCAACAGAACAAGATTATTGCTCGAGTATGTTACAACCTTTTCCATCTGATAGCATAGCAAAAAAACATCACATTTGGGCATTTCGGCAAATTACAAAATTAATCTCGCAATTTGGAGGCCAACAGATTCACATAAAAATACACATAGATATACATGTATGATTATATGTACACATCCACACAAAGGTACATACACAAACTTAAAAAGTTATGCATCTACTCTATGGGATTTTTCTATATAGAGAAGAGAATATGGAGGATAACCTCAGCATTGCTTTCAGCATTCTTGAGCAAACCCAAAAGGAAAGTAGCAGATTTAAGAGGCCACCTTCCCTGGCCATTTGAGTGCCGTGCCTTTGCCTGAGCAGTTCTTCCGACGCCTCCACAGAACCTCCTAAAAGGGATAGCTTGTTTGTGGGCAAGCACATCCTCGAGATATCTCTTGGCCTTTGCAAGATCAAGCCTCTTGATTGCTTGGGCTGCCTCCCTTGTATTCTATTGATTACATGAATATATACACGCAATATCAACATTGATAGCAAAACTTACTTATGTGCTTAATACATAGAATGGCCATAACATACTACAAGCAATAATACTAAAACCTCTACCATGTTTATTACATAGAAAATTTACTGAAAAGGTAGAAACGTTAATGCCGAAATCTTGAAGCGTTCATTACATAAAAAAAGATCCGCTTGTCGGAAATCAAATTACACAAATCAGGTTTCCTAATATGCTAAAAACATTAGAACAAGAGCCTCTCATGCGTTTCTTATATAGAATGATCGCACCATATTACATCAAGTTAGAGAGCCCTGATTTACTCCAAAGTCCATTTTTTGCTTCTAACAATGACCCAGAATTTTCGCTTGAAAAACACCTCAATGGTTAGATCATAAGTGTTTCTCAAACACTGAATATACTACTACTTCCGTAAATAAACTACTTTCCTAACCTTGAAGTGAACTCGGAGGTCCGAGCCCCTCGCCTTGCATGCTGATCATTCAAAAAAGTAGAGCCAAAATAAGAATTTTATATAGGGAGTAAACAACATTACTATAGGATAAATTATGACTGTCACAGTGCGATGTGAAGTGGTTCACAAATTTCTCGAGTGGAGAAACAAGAGTTTGTACCCTTGGTAATGTTATCGGGCTCCCTTGAATATTTCACCTACAGAAACCATCACATTGTAAAGAACTATTAACCATTCAACTTGGATCACCACAGATGGAATGCTAGTAAGAGATAGAAACCGGAACAAGTTGCTCTAATCCTCTGATGCACGAAGATATGTTACAGACGTGAAAGAAACCATCGCACTTTAAGATTCATAGCCCATTTAGCTTAGCTCATGAAAATGGTATTCTAGTATGAGACAGAAACGGAAAAAAGTTGCTTGAATCCACTGTTGCATCATAATCAGTTAATACTGTGATACAGACAATACCGAACATGCATTACTGCTGCGTCAAACACCTTTGAAAACACGTAGGAAGAGCTTATCAGCATAGCCACCGATATTATGTTTAGGGTTAATTGGGTGGAAGCGAACAACTTCTACTCACATTCAATAGCTGCATCAAGACATGGGAAAAGATCCGGAATAAATGCAGTATAATTGCATCTCATACCATCGACTTTCCCGAAAGAGGTAAAAAAACACTCGCTGGTCTTTTTGGAAGGTTCAAGCACAACCTGAACAGTTACTGAGACAGGTGCTCGGATCTAGGCATATCTAAAGAGACGTAACGATCCGAGCAAAAGTCCGGTGGATCAAAACGTAATGCTACCGAAGGAGAAGCAATGTTTTCCGCACAGCCTCCCAAAGCTAACAGATGTGTTTCTAGATCTTCTTGCTGCGAACGGAGCAATACGGATCGCAAAAAAACGGAGGCTTTTCAGAAAGAAAAAAAAACGCGGTGGGGACGGAGGGTCTCAACAGCAAGTCTGAGCATCATCGGAAGCTCTGTAACAGGATGTGCCACGAACAAAAAGACGGCAAGGAAAAACAAAGCGACAGAGGAAGAAACTTACCATGGATAAGGGAAAGGGATCTGCACCTGCTCGCTCGGTCCCTACGACCAGAAGAAGAAGAAGAAGATGATGATGATGATGAAGATGAAGATGAAGATGAAGATGAAGAAGAAAGAAGAAAGAAGAAGAAGAAGAAGAAGAGGTACCTTAAAACCCTAAGACAAGTACATAAGAACCTGATTCTTTCTATTTTTTTCCAGAATGAAACTTCTTTAATAGACAGATTTTTACAGATAGATCATTGAAGCAAGATCATTGGAGCAAGATCATTGAAGCAAGATCATGAAGCAAGATTGTGTATCAAGCCGGATCGCCGATTAGCATATCGATTGCACGATAGCACTCATAGGCTATACGCTTCTTCCATGGTGCATCCAAACGAATCGGATACACACGTGTCAAAGCAGCAGATCGAAGCAGGATCGAAGAGCGGTTCTGTATTGAGCCAGATCGTTGATTAGTGTATCGATTGCAAGATAGAGCTCGTAGGTTGTGTTCTTCTGTTGGAGTATCCGAATGAATCAGATATGTGAGTGTTTTTATCCACCGGATGATGGGATGCGTGCATGCTATTTGTATCATGACTTAGCTGATGTTTTAAGTCTAATATCTGTACATCATGACTCCGACAGTAGGCTTTTTCGAAATCCATCAGCACCACAACCTTTTGAGAGACATGGTTTAAGCATTGGGTACTTGGAGACATCATCATCGTTATAATCCTTTTGTAAATCAAATTACAGTCAAGTTCCGCATGGCAAATCAAGTTGCAGCTCAGCTAGTTACTGATCTACGCTTCGATTTTATAATGTATTGATGGCCTCTCGTCAACTAGCGACATTGTGCTCCAGATGTCGAGTATTTATAGTGTGGTTGGGGATCCAAATACATATCTGGATCAGATATTGATTTCATCTACAATAATTTGAGCCAATCTTGTATTAAAGTTAGAGGTCTGATGTATTCCCTTGATCAATATAGATCATCGGGTGATCAATTATAGACGCCATGGATTAATGCGCTAGCCAAATTAGGTGCAAAGGATTAATCAAACAGATGAATGAATGATCACGATGCTTCTACTATCATGCCTGGTTTTTGCACGACTTCTAAAAATATTGTCGATGTTGTGAAGCTAATTATCCGAGAAATCTGATTTTGTGTTGTTATCTATATAAATGCTTGCAACGCATTGAAGTGGTGATCGAGAGATTGAATCACTAGCTGGTAGATCCGATCTGGCATTCAATTCTGCTGGCTAGATTTCCAGGCTAATTTACTGCCTTCCCAAAACAAGTAAACGTTATCCATGATGCTGCGCTGCTTGACAACCCTTGTCTGTGTTGAATAGATTAATGATGGCAAAACGCACTCTAATCTCTTGCTCAGAATCTTGGCACGTCGAAGGAGGTTGTAATCGAGTCGATCTCTATCGCATCCTCTGCAATTGTGCCATCCTCTCTTTCAAGTCCTTCATAGGAATTTTTATTGGTTGTGTGTTTTACAGCTTGAAAAAAGAAAAATTTGTGGATTTGTCTCCTACTCGGATCTAGTTGAAGTTCTTGCTATTGAAGATGTATTCCAGGGATTCTACTGCCTGTTGATTAGGCATGCATACAAGGAGAAAAAAAAAACCAGATTTCTAGGCCAGTCAGCCTCATCTCCTCTTGCTTTGCAGAGCAATCATGAAACTAAGTGTATCTTACATCCCGTTTTGGATTCCGTTCGTCAGTCGTATCATCATGTGTCAAAGGCCTTCCTTATATGGTGATTTGCTACATAACATGTTAGAGCTCTGGAGTTTGCAAGTGAAAGCTCTGCAGTTTGCAGAGTGCCAGCTTCGATTTCGCTGACTGTATCAGTCATACTTCAAATCTTTTCTTTGCATATTTATATTTGTTGTATCTTTAGCCTCAGGGCTTTTTTTTCTTTCTATTTTAGTCGACTGGGCACACATCCATTACTGTGAAAGATATAATTGGCTGTCTTTTTGTCTCTCTAACCGTCTGTATTTTCTAATTGTAGTTGTTGAGACACGTGAGTAAAGTTTGGCTTCTGATTGTTTTTTTATAGCTTTTCCCGGTTGTAAATCATCATTTCTATTTCTCGATCCCTGTTAGACTACACAATCAAGTAAAATCATGCGCCGTTTGTCGATTCTGTTTCCACACATTTTTAAGCTTGTAAAGAATGTTTCTGGTTTGAATCACGAGTATTCCACCATGTTGAAAAAAACACGCACAGAATACTGCTATAAACATCGATATTTTTCACGGAACGATGAACCACTTACGGAAATGCTGAATTCCGCTCAAACATCGGTATGGAACCGACCGACGATCGATCGTATCGATGCATCTTCTGTTCTTCTCTTTTTTTCTTCACCTTATGATTTCTTATCTTTTAGGAAGATTTTTTCTCAAGACACTTGAGACACAAAAGACACTTAAGCCGCGTAAGACTGTTAAGACAGTTACGACTCTTAAGACTGCGCCAGCCGTAAGAAAAGAAGCAGGAGAAGAAGCTCGAGCTATGGCGGAGGAGGAGAAGCTCGAGCTATGGCGAAGGAAAGCTCGTCTGTGTGTCCTAAACCCTTGAAAGCTCTGCAACGCTAGCTACCTTGGAAACCCTAACCCCCCCCCCCACCGCCATAACCTCTTGAAACAGTCTCCTGGAAGCTTTCTACGAAAGGAAACCGTGATCTATGGCCATGTCGGGAGAGCTTTGTTTGCACTCCATGGATCGGATCGCTGTAGCCGCTGGTAAAGCACGAACCTTTCCCTCTTTCTGGTCTCGTCTCATTCCGCCCCCTCGCCGATGGCTCCTGCTTTGTTTGTTTCATCTTTTGCAGCAGCAGCAGCAGCAGCAGCAACGGCATGCTGTGATAATCGGCCGTAGGATGCAATGGAATCCTTGCAACCAGCAGATTCTAACCAGAGCGGCGTCATAATCGAACCATGGATGCAATGGAATCCTTGCAAGCAGCAGATCTAACCACAGCAGCAGCACATCTAACGATTGCCACTGTGCGAAGACTCGGATGTGGTACGTAGACGGAGTACGGATGCCGCAAATGTGGTGCAATCGGGTAACCAGAAGGATACGGCAACTCCTGGCGATGGAGGAAGGAGGGATGCCGGCGACAACATGGACGGAAGCGGTGATGTGGTTCATGGTGGCTATGGCAGGAGCTTGCTGCGTGCGGCCATTGGCGCACC
>JBBBWG010021113.1:0-12916 GCA_037176905.1 Azolla pinnata
CTTGTATAAACATTCTCGGAGCGATTCAGAAGCTATTCTTGAGACGCTAATTGGCAAAATGAACTGGCCGAAAAAATGCGCAATTGTTAGATTTTAGTGATCAGTCATCAATTCTGAACTTTGCAAAAATGCGGAAATCATAATTGCTAGATATGCAATTACGTACCTGTAACATCTTATGTCAATCATGGGACTTCAGACTCGCGAGTTGCTCCACCCCGTTGCGTCTTTGTTTTGAGAACGCCCCTCTCAAACATCGCATATACCCGGTTGGGGTTCTAATGTATGTATGCATATATAGGTGAATACATACTAATATAAGTTAATTTGCAGCTATGTTGCAACAAACTCGCGACAAACAACATGGCAAAATGTGCCGTAAACATACAATTTTGCCGCGTCCCAAGCAAGATTTTAACCCAATCACATAATTAGAAATGAACAAATGATCTACCCAATCAATCCAACATACAATGATGTTATAAAATTACTAAATTTGGTATAAAATGAATAATATCCAATTATCTATCAATATATAGACCAATATGCATGTATACATCTTAATATACATGTATATATATACATGAATATATTAATATTTATGCGTATATATGTATGTATGCATATACAAGAGAATATGAAGCAAACATGTACATTAAAGGTGAATATGCATGTTTGCATGGATACACAGGTGAATTTGCGTGCAGGTTTCAATATACGAGTGAATATGCCTGTATCTGTCCATTTACAGGTCAATATACATCAAACATGTACATATATAGACGAATTTGCATATATCTATATATATACACACAAATATTCATGAAAAAATGAATGTTTAGATGAATATGCATGTATGTATGCATGTATAGGTGAATACATACTAATATAAGTTAATTTGCGTAGCAAATTTGCGGCAAAATGTGTAGTAAACATACAATTTTGCCACGACCATACTGCAACATTGTGTCCCAAGCAAGATTTGAACCCATCACCTCATTTGAAATGAACAAGTGGTGTACCCAATCAATCCAACATACAATAATATTATAATGCCTGGCTATAAGAAATTTGATATAAAATGAATAATATCCAATTATCTATCCATATATAGACCAATATGTTGTATATCTAAATATTCTTATATATATATATACATGAATATATTAATATTTATGCGTATATATATGTATGTATGTATATACAAGAGAATATGAAGCAAACATATACATTATAGGTGAATATGCATGTTTGCATGGATACACAGGTGAATTTGCATGTAGGTTTCAATATATGAGTGAATATGAATCTGCATATATCTATGCATATACACACAAATATGCATGAAAAAATGAATATTTAGATAAATATGCATGTATGTATACATATACAAGTGAATACATATTAATATAAGTTAATTTGCAGCTATGTTGCAGCAAACTCGCAGCAAATAGCGCGGCTATGTTGCAGCAACGTGGTGGCAAAATGTGTATTAAACATACAATTTTGCCGCATGTTTGCTACAAAATTGCCATGACCATACTGCAGCATTGTGTCCAAAGCAGGATTTGAACCAATCAGCTCATTTGAAACAAAAAGGTAGTCTACCCAATCAATCCAACATACAATGATCTTATAAATCTACTAAATTTGATATAAAATGAAGAATATCCAATTATCTATCAATATATACACCAATATGCGTGTATACATCTAAATATACATGTATATATACACATGAATATATTAATATTTATGTGTATATATATGTATGTAGTGAATATACAAGTGAATATTACATGTATGTATGTAATATTTTTTAATTTAATTTTGCGTATATATTTGCATATATATATATACGCGTAAATAGACGCGGTAAATTTTGCGTATATGCTCGCATATATGTTCGCGTATATACTTGCGTATATATGCGCGACAATACTCGCATATATACAAGCGTATATACTTGCGGTAAAGCTCACGTATATACTCGCGGTAAAGCTCACGTATATACTCGCGGTAAAGCTCGCGTATATATGCGCGGCAATACTCGCGGTAAAGCTCGCGTATATATGCGCGGCAATACTCACGGTAAAGCCCGTAGCAATACGCGTGGCAATACTCGTGGTAAAGCTCGCGTATATAGGCGCATTAATACTCGCATATATACTCGCGGTAAAGCTCACGTATATACTCGCGGTAAAGCTCGCGTATATACGCGCGGCAAAACTCACGGTAAAGCTCGTAGCAATACGCGCGGCAATACTCGCGGTAAAGCTCGCATATATAGGCGCATTAATACTCGCATATATACTCGCGGCAATACTCGCGGTAAAACTAATGGCAAATTTTTATGTCATTTGCCGTCAGTTTTAACGCGATATTTTATAAACTTTTGCAAATCAAATTTCATGGGCAAAACCAGCGGCAAACTGACCAATACCTTGTAGTGGAGATTTACCGCGAGCTTTTCTAGAAATATTGCCGCAACCATTGCCGCAACATTTACCACGAGTTTTTGTAGAGGTATTGTCGTGACCATTGCTGTGAGTTTTGCTGCGACATTTTTGGGATTTTTGCCACGAGCTTTGCTGTGAGTTTTGCTGTGAGATAAGTGTACATTTTACCGCAAGTTTTACCAAGAGTTTTGTTGTGACCTTGCCACAGTATTTACTACTGTACAAACGTACTCTTTACTGCTTGTTAGGAGTGAAGTTTCCTAGAAATTTGAATTGAATTGAACTGGTAATTTGATGCCATTTTTACTGGCATCAAATTACTGCTCTCAGTCTATTACTGCTCGAGCAACTCTTGCGTAGCTGCTCCGACGGTTCACGATATGCGCGAGTATGGTTCAACGAAGCCAGACTAAGCTCATTGCAGAGTGGTCGGGCATGGGATGCCGAGTATGAAATGCATATATGATCTACTCGATTACCGTATCTCTATGTGTCGCGGGGTCGTAGACATTTCAGACATGCACTATCACTAGCTCTAAGATATATCGACCCACGCATCGACTAAAGTGATCCATCACAATCCCCTCACTATCATCAAGGGTGTAAAATGATTGGCTGACATTGTGATTACTACTATCACAATCAAGTCTAGAAGGTGTGGCATGGGTGTTCCCATCAATATTATCATCCCGTCTGCAACACCCACGACATCCATGTCTATGTCCCGAAAGGGAGGGGCTCGCATGTGTATATGAGCCGGGACTAAATTTGGCATGGCTCGAGGCGAGGCTTGCATGACTTCATGAGGCCTTGGCTGATCTAGGGAACATTAGTCACAAGGTGGTTCCAATGTGACTGGTGCTGGTCGAGGCCAAATGTATGGGGAGGCATAGTTGGGCTCCTTGTAGTCGAGTCGGTGGACAGGTGACGACGTCATTGCATGTCATGTCGCACGACAGTCCGAGGGCTGTCTCGTGGGGTTGGCCCATTGCGAGGCTTACTCCCAGTTTTGTAGGGTGTTGCTATCGAGATTGGTGGCGAAGCTTGCATCAAATGACCTTGGTTGACCCCTCATCAGTGGGACTGGAGGTGGACGCCATGCCATATATGATCCCATCTCCTCTGCTAGTGGTATACCGCCAAAGTGAACTGACATCTGATGCTGCCATTCTCTCATGGCAACATGATAAGTTTGCCACTCAGTGTTTAGTGTGGGAGGAAGGGGCGATCTATTAGCCATCTATCTATATTTTTGGTCTCTAATTACACGAAAACTCATAATTCGGTAATTACAGAAAAATTCTGGCAATAAAGTATAAAACATTTTGAGATTAACAGACAAATTTTGACAAATTCTAACAAATTTAGAGATTTTGTGACATGTATTTATCAATTCTTGACAAATTTTGAAAAATATTAGCAATTTCTGAAAAAATCTAACAAATTCAAATGATTTGTGATAGATTCTGGCAAATTCTAACAATAACGGCCAATTTATGACAAATTGTGACAAACTTTAGATTTCAGATTTCAGAAATTCAGAAATTCCAGATTTTAAATTTCAAAAAACCACAAGATTTCAAATTTCAAATTTCAAATTTCAGTTATCGGATTTTAGATTTTAGATTTAAGATTTAGAATTTAAGAAAATTTCACAAAATCTCAGATTTCATAATGTTGGGCAAATTTTGACCAATTTCGGATAGAAATTCTGACAATTAACGACTGATTTTAGTAAATTACCAATTTAAACAATTCCAAACAAATTCAAACTCTCCAAATTCACATATTTTTGATGTTGTGATTTAATATTTCAAATTCAAATTATTAGATTTTAGATTTAAGAAAATTCAGCAAAATCTTGGATAGAAATTCTGACAAATTTCAGATAGATATTCAGATATATTTTGGACAAATTCTGACAAATTTCAAACAAACTTTGACAGATTTCGAATAGAAATTCTAACATTTAACCATTGATTTCAATAAATTCACCAATTTCAACAATTCTGAACAAATACAAATTCTGTAAATTCGGACAAATTTTGGATAGAAATTTTGATATTTTACCATTGATTTCAGTAAATTAATCAATTTCAACAATTCTACACAAATTCAAATTTTGCGGTTTCACAAATTACTGATGTTCCGATTTCAAATTTCAAATTTTCGTTATCAAATTTCAAATTTCAAATTTTAGATTTAAGCAAATTCAGCAAAATATCAGATTTCGGAATGTTGGACAAATTCTAACAAATTTTAGGTAGACATTCTGACATTTAACCATTGATTTCAGTAAATTCACTAGTTTCAACAATTCTAAACAAATTCAAATTCTGCAAATTTTAACAAAATTTGGATAGAAAATTTGATATTTAACCACTGATTTCAGTAAATTCACCAATTTTAACAATTCTGAACAAATACAGAATCTACAAATTAACATATTTTTTATGTTGCAATTTCAAATTTCAAAATTTAGTTATCAAATTTCTTATTTCAAATTTAAGATTTAAGCAAATTCAGCAAAATATTAGATTTCGGAATGTTGGACAAATTATGAGAAATTCACCAATTTTAGACAAATTTCTAAATGAATAAATTTCAGACAACGAGATATGTCTGATCAATGGGACGACACATCACTACCATCCATAGTAGATACAGTAGCAGATCTGAAACGTGTTGCTGCACAATTGCTTGATGACATCGACAACGTTGAAGTTGCAATATTTGATGATGCTGACAATGATCAAGCTTATCAAGATCTAGCGGATGAATAAAAAAACACTGATGCATCCATAGATTTATGCATTGAGTTAGGGTCTAGAGACATGATTGATATCAATGAAGATGCTTATATATTTCTCACCATTGATATTGATGATCTATTCCTTGTAATTGATTCTTAGGTCAACCGGAACACATGATAATTGCAATATTCTAATGCTAAATTTTGATGTTGACTGATCTATGTTTGTATTCATATATTAATGAAATTTGCAACATTTCTATATATCTGTGCAGTATAGTCACATCTATGATGTGGCAAAGTTGTAGCAAAGTCGCATCTAAATTGCCGCAAATTAGCAGTAACCATCACATCTACTATGCGTCAAAATCGCAGTAAAGTACGCGTCAAAATGAACTTCAATATGCACATTAAAGTTGGTTTCTATATCGCGTCAACAGTGTGATAAAATGTGCAATAAAACTCACGACGAATTGGGATGTTTACTGCACATTTTGCCACGTACTTGTTGCAACATACACGCTCTAATTATTGCAACATAGTTGCAGGTTAGAAACTATTATCCTATATTCACCTGTATATGTACACATACATGCATATTCATGTTAATATACATTCTTTCATGCATATTTATGTGTATATGCATATTCTTCTATATATGTACATGTTTGATGTATATTCCCTTGTAAACAATCATATATAGCCATATTCACATGTATATGAATGCATACATGTAGATTCACTTGTATATCCATGCATAAATGCATCTTCACCTATATATGTACATGTTTGATGTATAATTGCATGTATATGCATAGACATGTACATATACTCGTAAAAATTCATATATCCATGCATATTAACATGCAGATGTACATGTTTATGAATATGTAGATATATAGATGCATGTTGATCTATATATGGATAAATCGTGGAAAAACTTGTCCTACCCTCACTGATAAAAATTGCATCAATGTTGCGTCAAAACATGCAGCTCTAGTAGCGTCTAAATTTGCGTCAAATTTGCAGTCAAACTCGCATGAATTTGTGTATTTTGGTAGCGGCTGAAATTCCAGTCTATACTCAAGTCTAATAAGCATCTATAATTGAGGTTGTCATTGCGTCAAATTGTCAAAATCGTTTCGTGGCAAAACTTGCGTCTATAGTTGTGGCAATATGTGCGTGAATACTCGCGGAAAGTGTGTATGTGTGCTGCAAAATTTCAAAAAACAGTTACATGAAACTTGCAGTTAAATTCGCGTCTATACTTGCGACAAACTCACGCCTAATCTCGTGTATATGGTCGCAACAAATTTAACGCAAGTTTTAGAAAATTTTGCCGCGACCTGTCATTATCATGGCCATGCCAATGCTTAAACCTTTCAACCTTGACATTTATGTTATATCAACTTATCCATCGAGCCATTTAGCTTGTTTAATAATTATTTGTAGCTATATGTAGAAGGCACCATCGTGCATTCTAGAGAATTTATGCAGCTACGACACATGGTAGCCTCCTTGCTCCTGCATGTGGCCTCCCCTACCCCCAAGCCCATCCTATAAATTTAGGCCCATCACTCCTCTTCAGTCATTTCGGTTAAACACCAGTCCCCAACCCTCTAGCTTATATTATCATCCCAACTCTCTACCATTTCTTCTTCTTCTTCTTCCAGTCTTGGACAAGCTGTAATATTCTTTCTTTATAATATATCTGAACAATCTAACTCTAAAATTATTATTCTTTCTTGTCCTGGTGTTGACAATTTGAACTAGAATTTCTCCACCTTTATCTAAACATTCCTAATACTCTAATGGCTTCTATTAGCATTGAGCAACATCAATTTGTCCTATCAGAGCTTGAATGCTTAAATAGGAAGTTTGTGGCGTTAAAACAAGAGAATGAACGTCTACTTCGAGATCTACAATAGGTCATTCTAAAAAAGTGACAAGAAGACAAAGATTTGGCACAATGGATATAACAATACGAGGAGCGAGTTTAACAATTAGAGATAGCTCTAGCGTCTTCCAGACAACAAACAGTCCTAAGCCAGGGAATTTTTAAAGAACCCAAGATAAGTCTTCCTACAAGGTTTGATGGGACATGCTCGCAATTTCGGGCATTTTTTAATCAGGCATGATTAGTCATTCAAATGGACCCGATGCATTATCCAACTCAAGCATCCCGAGTGGGACTCGTAGGCACCTTATTAAGTGGTTCAACTTTGTCATGGTTTGCACCATTATTAGAACAAAAGTCTCTATTGTTAGATAATTTTGAAGCTTTTACGTCTGAGGAATTTAGAACATGTTTTGGAGACAGAGATAGTGTAAGGACAACTATTAATCAGATTTGGTGGCTACGACAAGGTGATCATCCAACTTCAGCCTACGAAGCTGATTTCCGCCTCCTTGCATTTGATATTTCGTGGGATGAGCAAGCCTTAATGGAGTAATTTTGGTATGGTCTTTGTAATGATGTGAAGGATTTGCTTCTTCCATTTCCAGAAGGTCCCAAGTCACTGACGGAGGCAATTAGTAGAGTAGTAAGGTGCGACAATAGATTATTTGAAAGGCGTTCCAAGCAGTAGCAATTCATGGTGCGATCAAGATTAGAGCCCACTTACGCAACAGTTGCAGCACGACCACTTAATTAGGCAAGCATCCCACAATACTCCAATGGATTCGCCTACACCAATGGAGGTTGACGCAACACGAAAACAGGGGCTGTGATTGGAAGAGGAAAAGCAAAGATGTTCAAAAAATAAGTTTAATCCAGTAAGACCATCTAAAAACAATCTTCCTAGCCCAAATTTCCCAAATAATCTTACTAGTCCTACAACTCTCTCAAATAGCTTTGAAGTTTTGAGTCAAATGGAGCCATTTGGTTGGACAGTCCTAAGTCAGTACAACTTGTCTCTAATACTGGTTCCATTTCTTCCAAAGACGTAAGTTAATCCTTCTCAACCCATGTAGGAGTCAATACATCAAGTTATTATCAAGTTCATGTCTTGGCTCTTCTGGATACTGGTGTCAATTCTTGTTCCATGGATAGAGACTTTGTCTTATCACAGAAAATCTCCTTGAATACACCTCCATGTCTGGCTTTCATAGTAGTCATTGACGAACGTCCAATTGCTTCTGGAAACATAATTGACGAGTCTGAGTCCATATGAATAATTTTAGATAATTTAGCATGTATTATATCCTTCAATATCATTAGTAGTCCGGAGCATCTGATCATCCTACGTTTACCTCGGTTCGAGCTTCACAACCCTAGCATTCATTGATGACTACAAACAATCCAATGTCGAAGTCAAGAAGGTTTCGAAAATGGACATGTGTAGGAAGAATGTTACAAAATTTCTACTATTTCTCTACTAGAATTACCCAAGTAAGGGAAAATGAAGGATATATTTGTATCTATAGTATCAACAAAGTCTTTTAAAGATCCCAAGGGTAGTCCACAGATTGAGCTCCCGCACAAGTATAAAGAATTTATTGATGTCTTCGACAAAGCGAAAGCTAAGATACTCCCTGAGCACTAACCCTATGACTATCCCATTGATCTTCAACTAGGCAAAGAGCCACTGTGGGGGCCGATTTATATTTTGTCACCAACTGAGTTGGAGGTTCTTCAAAGATACATTGATGAAAATTTAGCAAATGATTTTATTCAACATTCAAAGTTTCCAACAGGGGCTCCTATTTTTTTTGTGAAAAAGGTCACTATCAAAAATAGGTATGCATTACCTTTTATCTCTAGCCTTTTAGAAAGAATTAGTGAGGCAAAGTTTTTTTTGCTAAGCTTGATATTCGAGGTGCTTATAATCTTGTCCGGATTCGTCCTGGAGATGAATGACCACTCAATATGGTCACTTTGAATACACAGTCATGCCATCTGCCCTTACTAATGCACCTGCAGTTCTTCAAGGATACATTGATGAAAATTTAGCGAATGATTTTATTGGATATTCAAAGTCTCCAGCAGGGGCTCCTATTTTTTTTTTGTGAAAAAGAAGGTCACTATCAGAAATAGGTATGCATTACCTTTGATCTCTAGCCTTTTAGAAAGAATTAGTGGGGCAAAGTTTTTTGCTAAGATTGATATTCGAGGTGCTGATAATCTTGTCCGGATTCGTCCTGGAGATGAATGACCACTCGATATGGCCACTTTAAATACACAGTCATGTCCTTTTCCCTTACTAATGCACCTGCAGTTTTTCAGCACATGGCTAAAGACATCTTTCGTGATTTTCTGGACATTTTTCTTATTATTTACTTAGATGACCTGCTGATCTACTCCAAGACACAGGAAAAGCATAATGCCCATGTGCAACAAATTTTACAGCGATTGCATGCTGGCCTTTATGCTAAGTTGGTGAAATGCAGTTTTGACAGCAAACAAGTAGAGTTTTTGTGTTATGTTGTTTCATTAAAAGGAATCTCTATAGATCTAGCTAAAGTCCAAATAGTGCTAGATTGGCAAACTCCATGTTTTGTCCGAGATGTTCAATGCTTCTTAGGCTTTGCAAACGTTTACCGCGAATTCATTAAAAGTTATTCATTAATCATTTTGCCCCTCACACAACTTACCCAAAAGAATCAGTCATTTATTTGGACAACCAGTACAGTCAAGGCTTTTATGATGTTAAAGAAGGCATTTATATTTGCTCATATATTGGCTCATGTTGATCCCCTCTAGCCATTTCTTATAGAAGCTGATGCATTTGATTTTTCTCTTGAAAGTATTTTGTCCCAATAAGGAGAAGATGGACACCTTTATCCCATGGCCTTCCATTCACATAAGTTTAATTCCGTTGACATCAATAATGAAATGCATGATCACAAGGAGCTGCTAGCTATTGTTTACTTCTTTGAACAATGACAACATTTCTTGGAGGTTTCTCTTCATCCCATACTAGTTTATAGTGACCATAAAAATTGGACATACTTTCAGAATGCTCGTGTTTTCTTGATGACAAGCTCAATGGGCACAATTCCTCACTCGTTTTGAGTTTAGAATTATATATCAACCTGGTTTGCAACAAGGCAAGGTAGATGCTTTATCACAAATGACATATGTTGCCCCTCGTCCTAATGAGGTAGCATTTGATGATCAAAAGCAGATTCTTTTAAGACTTGCACGGTTACAAGCAATGGAGGTTTTAGATATGCCAATTGATTCTAGTCTCCTCAATTCTCTTTGCCAAGATAGTCAAATAGATCTCTTAAGTTCTAAATCATATTGATCTGAATTGTGCTTCTTGCTCCAAGGTGCAACATTCTCATGCCAACTACCATGGCAAAATGGCATGCTCTTTTATAAGGTTCTTCTCTATGTTCCTGATGGGTCCTCTCGTCTTAAGGTATTACAACATTGCCATGACAGTTCTTTGCTTGGGCATTTTGGGATTAAAAAAACCTTGGCATTAGTCAGTCAAACATTCTGGTGAACTAAACTACATCGCTTTGTTGAGTATGTGCGTACATGTGACACATGTCGTACAAAAATGCCTTGTCACCATCCCTATAGATTGCTACACCTATTACCAATCCCAACAAAACCCTGGCAGTCTATTTCGCTTGATTTTATCACAGATTTGCCCCTTTCACAAGGGTTTGATACTATCTTAATAGTGGTGGATCGCTTTACGAAAATGACACATTTCCTACCATGTCTAAAGACCATCACTAGTGAGCAAACAACTAATCTTGTTATGCGAGAGGTATTTCGGCATCATGGACTTCCTAATAATATCATTAGTAATCGTGGGCCACAGTTCATCTCAAAATTTTGGCAGTACTTATTATCACTCCTCAAGATCGCTTGCACCCTTTCTTTAAGTTATCATTCGCAAACTGATGGTCAAACAAAGCGTCAATCAAACATTAGAATAATATCTTCTTTGTTTTATCAGTTATCAACAAGATGATTGGGCCACTACTATATTTTGAAGAGTTTGCATAGAATAATTTAGTTCACTTTTCCACTAAGGTCACTCCATTTTTTGTATATTCGGGTCATCACCCTCGATGGAGTTTCTTAGAGCTTCTTGAAGTTTCCACTAATCCAGCTGCTAAAGAATCATTTGTTTCACCTTCGCCATGTCTAGGATGAGGTGATGACCCATTAGGAACACGCTCAATCATCTCATAAGAAAGTGGCCGAACAACATTGACTTCCACATAACTTCCAAGAGGGAGATCTTGTTTGGCTTCTGCGACGACATATGCGAATCACTCGTCCTTGTGATAAATTGGATCATTAATGATTAGGCCTATCCAGGATTTCTGCAAAATCAAAGATGTGGCTTTTCGTTTGGAGCTACCTTCTCATCTATGTCTTATCCTATATTTCAGTGTTCCCTCCTTAAGCCTTGTGCTACTAGCAATTTTCCAAACTGTGTTATGCCACCGCCACTTTTGGTGCACCTTGCTGATGGTCCTGAATATGAGGTTGCAGCTATCCTTGATTCTAAAATTATCCGCAATCAACTCTACTACTTGATGGACTAGCTTGGATACGATCGTACTTGCGAGCTTGCACCAAATGCTACCAAACGCTCCAAACCTTGCCGATGCTTTTCATCGCAAGTATCCAGCAAAACAAAGTCTTTTATCACTGACGACTCATACCACTCATCGTTTTAAGAGAGGCATAGTCATGATCACGACCATGCCAATGCTCAAACCCTCAACCTTGACATTTATGTTACATAAACTTATCCATTGAGCCATTTAACTTATTTAATAATTATTTGTAGTTGCATGTAGAAGTCACCATTGAGCATTCCTGAGAATTCATGTAGTTACGACATGTGGCGTTGCATGCAGCCTCCTTGCTCCTGCATGTGGCCTCCTCTACCCCCATGCCCATCCTATAAATTAAGGCCCATCACTCCTCTCAGGTCATTTCGATTCAACACCAATTCCCAGCCCTCTAGCTTACATTATCATCCCAACTCTCTAATGTTTCTTCTTCTTCTTCTTCTTCTAGTCTTGGACAAACTATAATATTTTTCTTTTATAATATATCTTAACATTGTACTTGTACAATTATTATTCTTTTCTTGTCCCGATACTGACATGACCTAGACGCGACATGTCTAGGTCATAGCAACCGATTGCGATAAACGATCTTATACCTTGTAGTGCTTGCACACTTTTTATGGGTAAAATACAATAGCCATAGAATGAAGTACGATCGAAATGATCACCTCCAAACTTAGCAGGATCATATTGTTGTGGCTATCGTAGTATATTCGGCACTTAACGTTCTCACCACCTAGCCTCACAAAGATAGTTTTCACAATGCCTTCAAATGCCCTAATGAAAGGAGGTAACTAGTCTCCTACATATAAGACAAACCTCCTAGGCTCCTTGACCACTAAGTATGTTCATACTTGTCTAGTAATCAAATGGGTATGTCCCAATATTAAGATAATTCGTTCTTACTTATCCTAGCTTCAAACTATTCAAATAGCTTATAAATTGGTTCATAAGGTTATCACCATAATATCTACAATTTTGCTTGTATATCGAGGAGTAACCATTCTATTTTAGTGTACCGGTTAGCTCACTAATCATTCAGCCCGACACACTGATATAGAGGGAAAATATAGAGAAAGAGAGAGAGAGAGAGAGAGAGAGAGAGAGAGAGAGAGAGAGAGAGAGAGAGAGAGAGAGAGAGAGTGTGTGTGTGTGT
>JBBBWG010021124.1:0-12916 GCA_037176905.1 Azolla pinnata
TTCGATCAGAGGGAATTCATGCTTCGTGGAAGGCTCCGCACTTGTGCATCACGATGGCACCAATCGTCGAGATATGGAAGATCCTATGCTTATTGCCCTGGAAGGCATGAATCAACTCGATATGAATCACATGGAGATGATCCAGGACGTGCTCGGATCGGAAGATCGTCTCTTATTTCCGCACCCCCTTGAGCTTCTGCACGTCTTGCGGACATGCAAGAAGTCGAGAAGCCATGAGTTCGCACACCGATTGCACGCGTCGTTGTGCCGTAATGGTCTCAATGCACACCCAGTAGTGGCAAATGAGCTCATCATCATTCTTTTTGAAATCGGAGGAACTGATGAAGCTCGGTGTGTTTTTGATCGATTGCTGTACAGAGATGTGTGCCTATGGAACACCCTTATCTCTGGATATATCAATTGTGGTGACATTCATTCAGCTTTTAGGGTTTATGAATGGATGCAAGAGGATGATTCGGTTCCCCCAAATGCATACACATATGTGGCAGTGCTCAAAGCATGTGCCCAGATAAAAGATATAAGATTAGGAGGTGAAATTCACCATCAGATTTCCAAGAGGTCATTATTACAAGACGATCCTTTTGTTGGAAGTGCTTTGGTAGATATGTATATGAAGTGTGGCTCGATTCTCAAAGCACAAGAAGTATTTGATAACCTTAAGATCAGAGATATGGTCACGTGGACTGCCCTTATCTCCGGCTATGCTGACTTTGGACATTCCCAGAAAACTCTAGATCTCCTTGCAGAAATGCAACTTCAAGGTCTGTCTGCGAATGCTTCCATTTTTGCTTGCACTTTGAAAGCTTGTGGTAGTATGGAAGATATAGCCAAGGGTCAAGAATTACATGCTGAGATCGTAAAACATGGACTGGAGATGGAGCTTTCTGTTGCTGGTAGTTTGGTTGATCTTTATGGAAAATGTGGGCTCCTTTCAACATCAAAAGAGATTTTTGACATGATTCCTAGAAGAGATCTGGTTTTATGGACTTCCCTTATGGCAGGATATGCACAACATGGCTATTACAAGGAAGCATTGATCTCTTTCGAACACATGAAATCAGAAGGCTTTTCTCCTAACTGTGCTACATTTGTCTGTGTTGTGAAATCTTGTGCTAACATAGGTGATGCTGAGAAAGGTCGAGAATTTCATTCTGTCATCTGTAAAATGGGCTTTGAGAGAGACCTGCGTGTTGGTAATACCTTAGTTGTTATGTATGCTAAGTGTGGATATCTTCCTGAAGCGCAATATGTGTTTAATCACCTCCAAGGGCGTGACACGATGTCATGGAACATACTTATCATGGCTTATCAGGAAGAAGGCCTCTATGAAGAAGCATCAAACTCTTTCAAGCAGATGCAACAAGAGGGGATCTGTCCAAATTCATCTACATTCATTGCAAGGCTAAAGGTTTCTAGCAATATAGGGTTAACTTCTAAGGAAATGGAAATACATGCAACACTAGCAAAGGAGTTATTGCTGGAGAGTGAGCATGTCGGAAATGTGTTAGTTGATATGTATGCCAAATGTGGCTTAGTCTCTCGTGCAAAAGAAGTATTTGAAGCGTTGTTGGTTCGTAATGTTTTCTCATGGACTGCACTAATTGCTGGCAATTGTGAATATGGAAGTGCAAATGAAGCACTGCTTTATTTTGAGAAGATGCAACATGAGGGCATCTCACCTAATGCTGCAACATTCGTTTACAGCATAAAAGCTTGTGCTGAAATAGAAGCAATACACAAAGGTCTAGAAATGCACAGTAAAATTGTATCGATGGGATTTCTGAGAGATACCATTGTTGACCATGGATTAATTGACATGTATGGTAAATGTGGCTATCTCATAGAAGCTCAAGATGTGCATGATAAGATTTGTGTGCAAGATGTACTCTCATGGACAGCACTCATTTCAGCATATGGTAAATGGGGATATGCTGAGGAAGCAATAAGATGCTTCAATCAGATGCAAACTGACGGCATATCTCCAAATCCAGTAACTTTTATCTGCATTCTTAAAGCTTATGGTAATTTAGGAATCACAAGCAAAATCCAAGAGTTGTATGCTGAAATGTGTAGGCTAGGATGGTCAGAAAATGACCACCAAATTGGAAATACATTGGTCGCCATGTTCACCAAATGTGGTGCACTAATGGAAGCAACGGCAGTGTTTGATAGGCTTTTGCTTCGAGACGTTGTTTCATGGACTGCACTAATAACAGGATATGTAGAAAATGGGAAATGCAAGGAGGCACTAGAATGCTATGACCAAATGCAGCGTGAGAATGTCAATCCAAATGTTGTCACATTTATTTCTGCTATAAAAGCTTGTGGCAGCTTAGGCGCTATTCATAAGGGCGAACTTCTACATGAAGAAGTTGGGAGAGTGGGACTAGACAAGGATGTTCTTGTTGGTAGCTGCTTGGTTGATATGTATGCAAAGTATGGATTGCTTGTTAAAGCAGAAGAGGTATTCGATAGGCTCCCTGCAAAAGATCTATTTTCATGGAATGCTCTGGTTGGAGGATATGCCCAGCTTGGACATAGTGAAACCGTCTTCCTACTATTCGATAACATGATACAACAAGGTGTAGAACCTAATCATGTCACCTTCCTTAATGTTCTCAATGCCTGCAACCATGCTGGCCTATTACAGAAGGGACAGACTTACTATGAAGCAATGAACAATAAACATGGCCTTACCCCTGCTGTAGAGCACAATATATGTGTGGTTGATCTATTTTCTCGTGCTGGCCAGGTAGATAAGGCAATAGCAATGGTTCAGAAGATTTTCAATGATCCAAATCCTATAATATGGCATACACTATTAAGTGCCTGTAAAAAGTGGGGTAATTTAGAGCTTGCTAAGGAGATTTTTGAACGTGCAATGCAGTCGAGCTCAACTGATAGCACCGCTTATATTTGTATGTCAAATATATATGCCGATGCAGGCATTTAGGATGCCGTAAGGTGTTGCTATGGTACGTATGTATTCTGCAGTTCGGATTTGGCTTTCTGCATGGTTTTGATGAGAGAAATTAGAATTGACAATTTCTACTTTGATAATTACCTATAAAGGTGATTCTGATGCCTTTACCATGCATGGACGTCATGATGGTGGTGCCCAAGCATTGCACAGCCAGGCATGATCTGAACCTTTGATGAAATTACTGAGCTACATACACATCTGGGTCATGGGGATGGAATTGGTGGACACAGAAATCAGGTAAGATTCTATTTACACGAATTGGTGATCTCACCGTGCAAAATATTGCAAGCTCTTAACGTTTCCTGTCTTTCAGAACCCCAAATTTGAGATTGGTACTCCAGAAATGAAGAAATGGTCATTAATATGGCCTTTCAGCTAATCTGCCAACTTATTGTTGGGATGTATGTTTTGGTACAGAATCCTGGGGGAGACATTGACCGACTTGGATATATATCATACAGAATAGTGAAGAATGAATGCAATGAGAAACAAAGGTGTACAGCATTAAAGAAGAATGAGAACCGTGATTTTCAAAGGATTTGTGAGACTTCATGACAGGCTTATGATGCGAAACTTCAGGACATAATGAGAGACTTGATTCCAACTGCGTTGGAATGACAGCTTGGTTTTAGAAAGGACTGGTATGTTTGGGGACGTGTGCAAATTGAAGGAGTTATGGCATGCATGTTTGAATTATATTGGTCAAAAGAAGATTTCATTTTGCATGCAGAATCATTACCAGAGGTGAAATTGCAGTACAAATGGCAGAATGGTCTTTCTCTTATCCGGTGAACAAAGTAGTTCTTATTACCGTGAGACTAACTCAGGCGAGCCTTTGTAACAGCTCAAGATCATGGGACAAAAATGTAATCGGCAGATTGATTGTGGCTCTGAGAGCTGAAGTGTACAATCGAATGTAAGATTGTACATGTTGTGGACTATATTTGGGATGCAACTAATGTGGGTACAAAATGAAGAAGATAAGGTCAATTTGTTGACAAATGCATGGGCTTGAATGTGGTGGATTCTGTTGATAGACGCCGACAAACAGTAATACTGGAGGTGCTTCAGATCACCTTCAATGATTGGTTAGTGTCAAAGTGGGTAGAGAATGACGGATGGCAGTATAGCAGAAAATAAGAACAGGGTATGTGATGGACTATAATCAGGAAAAAACAGAGAGAAGCCAAAAACCAAACGAAGAACTTATTCCAATTCAATGGTAAACATTCTCATAGTACAAGATGATAGGTACATGATGTTCAACCGCAAACGCTCTCTTAGTGGAAGCTAATCCGTCTCTTGTAACCACTTTTTCTCCTCCAAAACTCTAACCGAATAATTACATCGATTTCATTCTTGCTTCACTATGCTTTTCTGCTTCCCTTCTTTGGTTTCATCCCTTTCAGCAGATCTTGTACAAAGCACCAAATCTGGTGTTTTGATTTTGTTTTGCTTTCAGCAGATCTTGTACAAAGCACCAAATCTGGTGTTTATAGAAAAGCCTTTCAGGCCGAGTGATGGATATGGAATGATGCTACAAAATGTGATGCTGATGCGGTATGCCAGAATTGAAACATTTCTACTTTATTCCGATTTGTATATGTACATATATACATTTATAAACAAATCACAGAATCTGCTGCTGAGCATGGCAATGGAGAAGCTCCCGCCATTGCTTGTTAAGAAGAAAAGCTTCAGAAGATCTTCGACAAATCTAGGGTTTCCTAGCTCAGGTAATGAAGACCACAGACTCGGTAGTGTATCAGACTCTCTCAATGAATCCCTCTCCTTCATTGCCATGCTCAAAGCTTGTGCAAAGGCTAAGGATCTGCACCAGGGCTCCAGAATCCATGGCGCGATTGCCCACAAGGATCTGCTTCGGAAGAACCCTTTCCTTGGGAGCTCTTTGATCAGTATGTATGCCAAATGCGGCGCTCTGGCAAGGTCGCAGCTTGTGTTCGACCAGCTTCGGGTCCGCGACCTCGTGTGTTGGAATGCGTTGATTTCTGGATATGCGCAGCAAGGGCGAGGGCAGGAAGCATTGGACCGTTTCCAAAGGATGCAAAAGGAAGGTTTCTCTCCCAACTCGACCACCTTTACTTGTGCGCTGAAGGCTTGCGCTAGTATTGCCGATCTCGATAGAGGGAGACGGATCCATGAAGAGATCAACAGAAAGAACTTACTAGGGAAGAATGTGATCCTTGGTACCGCTTTGGTGAATATGTATGCTAAATGTGGTGCACTCAAGAAAGCGGAAGAAGTGTTGGAAAAGCTTCAGGCACGCAATGTTGGCTCTTGGAATGCGCTTATTTTCGTATATGCACAGCATGGACACAGTGAAGAGGCATTGAGGTGCTACGAGCTAATGCGCAAGGATGCTATTGCACCGGATTCTGTGACTTACATATGTGTCTTGAAGGCTTGTGCAAGTGCACGGGCCATTGATAAGGGCAAACAAGTTCATGAAGAGATAGTAAGGGATCGGTTATTGGAAGAAGGTGATGATACTGTTGCCCTTGGCACTGCCTTGGTAGATATGTACGCCAAATGCGGCGAACTAGCCATGTCTCGCCAAGTCTTTGATGGGCTTCATGTCCGTGATGGCATATGTTGGGATGCGTTGATCACTGGATATGCACAGCAAGGACGTGGAGAAGAAGCTCTAGATTGCTATGTGAAGATGCAGGAGGAAGGATTCCCCCCTGATCCTATCACGTTTAGTTGTCTTTTGAAGGCTTGTGCTGCTACAGGAGATGTTGAGCGAGGAAAGCAGATCCATGATGAGATTATTAAGAACAACTTTTTGAGGGATAATGTCGTTCTTGCGACTGCCTTGGTAGATATGTATGCAAAATGCGGAGCACTTGGCAAAGCTAGACAATTGTTTGATGGACTCGAGGTTCGTGATGTGGCTTGTTGGACAGCGCTCATTGCAGGGTATGCGCAACAAGGACATGGAGAAGAGGCAGTGAACTGTTTTGAAAGAATGCAAAAAGATGGCTTCATGCCAGATTCACCTACGTTTCTTTGTATATTCAATGCATGTAGTCACTCGGGTCTGGTTGATAAGGGTGAAGCTTTTTTCATGGATATGACTCAAAAGTATGGTATCACACCTGGTATGGATCACTATGCATGTATGGTTGGTCTTTACGTCCGAGCGGGGCACTTTGGAAAGGCTGCTGAAGTGATCAAGAAGATACCTTCGGATGATAATATGCCTTTATGGCTTGCACTACTTGGTGCATGTGAGCAATGGGGAAATGTGGAGGTTGGGAGATGGGCTTTTGACCAGGCATTGCAAAGTGACGGTTGTAATACAACAGCTTATGTCTTAATGTCAAATACTTACATAACTGCTGGCATGAAAGAAGATGCAAGAAAGATTGAGGCAATGAAAGATAGCTACAAGACATAATGGGTCAGATAAAAGTTACAGAGTGCAGCCATTTCACACTTAAGGGATCAGGTAATATTGTCTTGAAAAGGATATTGCATACTCGTCAAATTCATGAAGATAGAATGTCAGGGCTAGTCGGATACCTCTTCTCACCTGTAATGTTGATGAAACAATGGTGATGGTGCATATGTGATGGGGTTATGAAAAGAAGCATTGTTGAGATCAAATGCATATATATGTGGATCTACAGTTCTACTGAACATCTCATTGATGCGAAATGGTTCAGCGACACAATTCGCTTGAACATCTCGATGATGAATATGACTTGATGTACAGTTATACTGAGCATCTCGACGATGATATATGCTTCAGCAATACAGTTCACCCGAACATCTCGATGCTGAATATGACTTGATCTACAGTTATACTGAGCATCTCGATGATGATAAATGCTTCAGCAATACAGTTCACCTGAACATCTCGATGCTGAATATGACTCGATTGTCGCTCCATATGCATGTCCAAATTATGTCTTAATCCGAGAGATGTTGGTAAACTCGGCCGAAATTTGAATCTCTGGTCAGAATGGTGCTCATTTGGTGTATTAAAACCTAAGTTTGCACATAAATATATTTTGGAAAAACTAGAACATTATTGAAAATATTGAGTTGAGTTACTAGAACACTATTCAGGAGAACAGGAAGAGCTGAAGCCTAGGAAATTATGAAGATGTTGTAAATGCTGGGAGTGGGGGTGAATGTGTATTCCTTCACAAAATCATACAGCTCCCATTTCAGGAGCAAGAGAGCCCACTGATCCTTGCAAGTTTCTACAAAGAAGGGACAACTCCATAACCACCATCAGAGGTTGAATCATCGCCACTCGCCTGGCATCGTTTGGCAAACCTGCCTTTGATCCTCGGTCTGCTCTCTGCATATACCTTCCTAGAAGCATACCGGATGGTCTTGTCAAACCTACGGTTCTTCCGCTTCTCCTTGTATCTCAAAACCCTTGCTTCTCTGTTCTTGGGTTCCAATGGCTTTACTCCACACAACGATGCAAAGGGCACACTGGCTGGCATTGCAGCTTTGTCATAGGGGGAATTCACATCTGGGACTACTCCGATGTCTCCAGGGCTGGAAGAAAGCTGCAAGGAGGAGGAGATACATCGCTCAAACCTCAACCTCAAATATACATCCGCTTGCTTTCAGATGTTTTGAACATCTACGTTTTCATGTGGGATCCGAATATATGCTTATATTTTAGATGTTTTGAATCCGATCCATTTCAGATGTTTGAACATATATATTCTATTCTGGAATCCAAAGACATGCTTCATTTCAGAGGGTTTGAGCACATGTTTTAACCTGAGATGCAAATATATGCTGAGGGTTGGAGAATATGTTTTAACCTGGGATTCAAATATACGAGCCCTTAATTTCAGAGGCTTTGAACATATGTTTTAACCTGGGATCCAAATATATGAGTCCTTAATTTCAGAGGGTTTGGGCATATGTTTTAACCTGGGATCTAAATTTAGAGGATTCGAATCCAAATTATACACTTATTTTCAGGATTGCATGTGTCTGTAGTCAGTCCCATTTATCCAAAACACATCCAAACTTTTGAAATCAAGGACCTCCGAATTGTCGGGCCTGAATTTCATCTTGGCTCTGAGTTGCTATGCCTCATCTTGGTCCACAGGAACTCGGTGCTTGATAAGCTGATTCCGCACTAATAACATATCTTGGTACCTAACATCTAGTATCGATTTCAGGGTGCAGAGAGAGAGAAAGAGAGAGAATGCTTACACTCTGGTTGTGGGAAGAAGCTGCGGAGGCGGCGAATGCGAGCCCTTTCTTCCCGATGCTGAGCAGATCAGGTGCTAGAGAGGACTGTTGGGGCATTTGGACAGGGGGCTGCTGCTGAGCCCGCCGAGGCGGGGGATTGTACACGGGAACGAGGCTATCCATACTGGCGGCGGCGATGCGATCTTTGCGGTCCTCGTCGTCGAAATCGGCAAGGCTGGGATCGAAAGGAGGAGGAAGCGCGGAGTTCGCAGCGGCAAGGAGGCGGATCGCGGGCTTGCCGAAACCAGCGCCGAGGCGATCCCCGCAGGAATCGGAGCGAGGACGATCCATGCCGAAATCGCGGAGGGGATGAGCAGATTCGGCGGGATTCGGAAGGTGGAGGGCATCGTGGGCGGATTCTTCGTGGTCGTCGTCGAACGGATAGGGCAGGAGGAGGAGATCATGGTCATGGCTATGGCTATGGTGATGATGATGATGATGAAGAAGAAGATGATGATAGCGGAGCTGATCAGATCCGGCGAAGGCTATGGGGGAGATGGGAAGCCTCTCGTGGCGGCTCGCGAGGGGATTCGCGGAGTGGATGTCGATGTCGCAATCGGAGCAGAGCGAGGCGGCATCGGCCTTGCAAGTGACGGCGGCTGGAGCGGCTTCGCAGACCTCGCAAACCAGCACGCGCTCGTGCCTCGACGCCAATCGATTCGCCCCGTGGATCCCCTCGTCGCAACCCGTGCACAGGTACGCCGAATCCGCTCTGCAGAACACCACCGCCTTGCCCACCTGGCATGCATCGCATTGCTTGCCAGGCATCGCGCCTCGATCGAGATCCGATACTGCGATCGATCGATGCTCCAGACCCGGCTATAGCCAGCAATTTCTGGATGTAGGTTCTCTCGGTCGATCGATCGATCGATCGATCTAGTCGAGCCAAGCCGATCGATCCATCGATCGATCTAGTCGAGCCAAGCCGATCGATCCATCGATCTATCTAGTCGAGCCAGGCCGATCGATCCATCGATAGATCGATGCTTCTCTGGCCAGCAATCTCTGGATGTAGATTCTATCGATCAATCGATCCAGTCGAGCCACGCCGATCGATCGATCCAGCCAGCCTGATGGACAAGGGCTGCAAACACGATCGATGGGTGATTGGCTGGATGGATGGATGGATGGATGGATGCTACTGATCGATCGACTAATCCTGCTAAGCCCAACCTTGACCAGATTCGAGTGGATCAGTGATGTCGATCGATCGAGCAAGCGATCGATCCAGCAAAGCAAAGCTTGAAAAGATTGTGTGGATCTGTGATGTCGATCGATTGATCGATCCAGCCAAACAAGCCTAGAACAAGCCCTTGAACAGATTGAGTGGATCTGTGATGTCAGACCAATCGATCCAGCTAAACAAAGCCTAGCACAGATTTTGAGTGGTTCTGTGATGTCTATCGATCAATCGATCGAACAGGTTATGCAAACCAGAACAAATTGAGTGGATCCATGACATTCGATCGATCTATCGATCGGTCAAGCTAAACAAATTATCAGCACAGATGGGTGGATGGATGGATGGGCATCGATCGATCTACCAAGTTAAAAACTAACCAGATCAGATGGGTACATCGATCAAAATCGATGGATCGATGAATCGATCGATTGATGAAGCAAAGCGAAGAGAAGCATGGAACAGCCAAAGAGCATAACCCCAAATGGATGGACTGTAGAGCACAAGATCTTACAAGATAAGATCCTAGAGCCCTCCTGCAGCCACAAGGACAAGATCCTGCTTTGCTGGATTTTTTTTTTTGTGCCTAGCTGGTGGCTTTCTGTGGTGGAGAATCACTCACCCAAATTGGTTGTGTTGGGGACCACACCTCAACATCATCACTGCTTTTCTTGACTTTGATGATCTACACAATCTGCAAGTTAGATCATATGGCTTGCTCTTCTTCTTCTTCTTCTTCTTCTTTTTGGATAATAAAAGCCATTGGCCAAACAAACATTGTGCAGCAGGGGTCAAATCCTTCTCTTTTGCTCTGTCATGTTTTCATTGATGATCTACACAAGCTGTCTGTACCATCTCTCTTTCATCACAGTTTCTCTCACATTAAGGACACACCAACCCACAGTGGTAACTCTCCCCCCCCATCCTCTTCGCATCGATCGAATTGCTTTTCCGCTACTTTTGTCCAGCTCCGACGGATCCTGTTTTCCCTCTTCCTCTTCTTGCATCATCTGTTTGTGCTTGATCCTGGCTAGAGAAACCTGTCACATGACTAGACACAAAACATTGTGGACAGAATGGTCGGGAAGTTGTAGATCAGATGATGCTCTAAGTGTGTTGATGGTTCATGGGAATGGCCTTGATGAATGAAAATTGAAGATCATTTACGAGAATGCTCCAGTAAGTTGAGCAATGATCTAAAACTGGTGTGACAGATTGAGAGGTCTTCAAAACTCCTAAAATCATTGCCTTCTTGTTGAACATGGAGGCCTGGTAGGATCTGCTCAGCTCAATTGCTCCATGGCTTTGCACATATGCCTTGCTCTTTGCCCATATTTTTTTTGCCTGCTACAGTAAATTTGATCAATAATAAAAATGCAACATGCTAACTATACAATGGTTTAAGCTGCCCTTTAGACAATAAGAAAGACATCAGCTATAGTTTGAAAGCCTTCCCCAGATAAATCATGGCTGGACCTATACATCTTCTACCATCACCACAGACAGATCTCAGAATTTTGCAACTTGTGTGCATAATGCAATGCAATTCCATATCTATCCATATATAACTAGGAATGTGTAGGTGTAGGTTCACACATTTTTGCTCACGGACGAAACTTTTCTTGATAGGCAATCCGCTGTAAAAGCCACCATCGATCATCACATCAGGACATAGCCAGAGCATATAAACCACATAAGAGGTTTCCATCACAAAAACTCAGCATGCGCACTGATGAGAATTCTGTTATGCTAGCATAGTGAGCAAGATCTTTCGGTTATACATTTTGAGGGGGAGAGGGGATATCCACTTTCGAATTCAAATGTGTATAAAATACCACATGTTCCATGGCCAGTTCTTTATAGACCAATGGCAGGGCAAGAACTGGCCTCTCGTCAAATCCTACCTGATTTGATCCATTTCGAATGAAAAACAAAACTGTAAACCGCACACCTTAAACTGCTTATCAAAACTGCAGCAAGGACATATGAACCATACAGTGCCGAATGATTGCCCAACACAATCCTTAACCCTGAACTGCTTATCAAAACTGCAGCAAGGATACACTAGCCCTACAAGTGCCGAATAATTGCGCGACCCATTCGTTCACGCCTGGTTGTCAACGCATCGAGAAGGTGTTCCAGTGCATACTCCAAGCTGCTTGCAGCCTCTCCGAGCCGGCGATGCCCAAATCCTCGCCTCTGATCTAGCTCCTGGAGCAATTGTGCTCCAGCAGCAGCTGTACATGTTCGATCCAAAGAAGGCTGAGGCCTAAGAAAAAACCAAACACAACATTTGATGGAAAGGTTTGAGATCCTTTTTTGTTGTTGCCGAGAAATTATCCATGTTTTAGAAAAGGCTGACTGTTTTTTCAACAACTTTTAACTCGAAAACGCTGTTGCGAATTTTTCAACTGTGCTTTTTCCCCTTGCACCATATTGTTGCTTTCACCACTCAGTTCTTACTTACCGGAGATTATGGAGAACCGAAAGCTTCTCAGGGGATAATGACAGTGAACGCATGTAAGGGTGCTTTGGCCACACCTCCTTTGCACGATCCTACAACCACCCATACACATAAAAATAGACTGTCATTTAGAATTTCGGTTTAATGCTTTTGATTGATTGAGACAGGAAATGATACTTGTCACAAAATAATTATGCCACCTGGAATATCAGTTCACCACCTTCGATTGGTCAATACAGGTAATAATATACCGCCACAAAAAAAACAATTATGGAGCGTGGAATTTCAGTTTAATGCTTTCGGTCAATGATATGGGTTATGAATGATCTTGGTTACAAGGTAAAAGCTTTCCAGAGACCTGAAGGCGGTTCACCATTGCTTTCGAGTTGCTCCATGTCCCATCAATCAGTATGAAATTCAGAAAAGTCTTGCATATTTCATGCTGTTAGTCAATGGATCAGTAAAGAGTAAGAAAGAACAGAAACAAAAGTCAAAATAGCACTAAACCATGACAGATGTTACTTATGTAGGCTCTTCCAACTGTTTACCATATGAACCTCTTGACGCTCTAGTTCCTCGGGAATTTCAATATCATGGACATGATAATCTGATGGACTTTGTTCTGGGTAAAGATACCATACCGATCCTTGGCCTATACCCACATAAGAGGGCATTGAGTTTAGCAAAAATGAATTGATCCTATTGTAGCCTTTTTTTCTCTTGTTTCATTCGAGTTAAAAATTAGGAGGGCAGTAACAAAGGAAAAAACCTGACTTTCTGAGAGCATCCCACATGATATCCTCATGTTCTCGTATACCGAAGATGCATAGCCGGGCTACATCTTCCCCAAATGTTTGCCACAGCAATTTCCCCGAATTGTTCTTTCGGAGAAAATCCTGAAAGAAAACAGACTTTGTAATCTTTACAATGTAGATACTAATTTACATGTGATTTGGACTTTGTAATCCTTGTTAATACTAGTGGAATTTCTTTGAAAACATAATGGCAACGGTAG
>JBBBWG010021135.1:0-11052 GCA_037176905.1 Azolla pinnata
CAGAATATACACAATGCAGACATGCCGACCTGCATTTTTTCCCAGCAATGCATGCCCACTTGCAGACATGCATTTGCACAGGTTGAATGCATACATTACATTCCATGGATTTCCGTATGGACTGATCACCACGCATGTAGGCAGACATACATACAATGTGCATTCACATACAAACCATCCTGCATGTACCAGATTGCATACAGTAGAATGAGAAGTTGGCATTTGCACAGGTTGAATGCATACATTAGATTCCATGGATTTTTGTATGCACTGATCACAGCAGAATCCACGCATGTAGGCAGACACACATACAATGTGCATTCACATACAAACCATCCTGCATGCAGCAGATTGCATACAGTAGAATGAGAAGTTGCTTGCTCTCTCTCGCATGCTTTCCACAGGCCAGGAAGAGAAGGCCATCTGCTCGCTGCAGATCAATCCAGCTGCAATCTTCCGCGATTCGAGAACGAGGGGGAGGATGATGAGGCCTGCAAGGCGGATCGGGGCCGGCATCCGCACTACCTGCAAGGCGCCGCCGATGCAGGAATCGCGGCAGCTCGGGTGACGAAGCAGCTCAAGGCTGCTACTGCAGCTCCGCCGCCTTCGATTCAAGAGCGGAGCCTGGTGGAGTTCCTCTGCGCGAGGAAGCAGAGCAAGCCGCACTTCCTCGACGGCATCGTGATCAGCGCGAACGTGTACGAGAGCCATCCGTGGAGCTTCATGAGCCAGTCGAGGAGCTCGGCCGATTGCCTCTACTTCTGTTGCAGCACCGAGTACACGAAGAAGGGGAACATGACGAGGAATCGGATGACGCGAGAGGGCGGGCGGTGGAAGCAGCAGGGCATAGTTCAACCCATCCTGAGGCAGAGCTCGCAGCTCGAGCCTTGCCACAAGACCTACCTGAGCTACATCCCCTGTGGCCAGATGATCCCCGACCGAGGCAGCTCTTCCTTCTTCCTCAGGGTTCCTTCCATAGCCAGCCGCGTCAAGCACCGGCACCGCATGATCGAGATCGCCCTCGACGCCGACCTGGAGCTCGAGAAGAGATCCCTCAAGGACAAGGTCAGCCCCAAGCCGTTCTTGGTTGTTTGTGTGCTCCGCAACACCCTCTAGTTAGCACACAACCTCCTGTGCTCTTGCTTCACAAAGCATTTTATACTCCTGACTAACCTTTGTGAAACATAAGGGTGCACAAATCGGTTTCTGTTGCAGCATCCTTGTTATACTCTCAGTGGGAGCTGTGCTTTGTTTGGTCATGCTTTTGTGGCCCCCCTTGCTATGAACTATTGTTGTTCTCTCGATTCTGTATCAGGATGTTGGGAAATCGATGCCCAGCTTTGTGGAATCGCCCCATCTCTGTTCTTTGATGATTGATAGCTGCAGCAGCGCTTCTGGTATACAAGTGGGATCATCCATCCGTTATAGTTTGTCGTTCTTGGAATTTGATGGTATCAATGCATAGATTCTCGATCCCAAGTGTGCTTTGGATTGATAATCTATGCTTAGGCCAAGCATCTAATCTCATCTGCACTGCTTCTCTAAAACATAAGCTTCCAACATTCTTGGATGCATGGAATCCTCGAGTGAAAGAATCGCAGCAGATTTGTTCATTTAATGGAACAAGTCTCCATTCTGTTTGCCTCTCAAGGTGAGAGCTCTCTTCTCATGAAGCCCGACGATGACGATGGCGATGTTCAAGGAGCGAGAGAATGTGTCAGGAATTTCAATCAAGGATGGAAAGAATTAGGGTTTGGGTCGAGGGAAAGAACCAGGGCGATGATGCTCAGGATGAATTAGGGTTTTGGGAAACAAACTCTAGCTCCACATTATGCGATGGTGCCGAAGAAGAAGAAGAAGAAGGTGATGATATGGACGTTCTCATCTTAAAGCTTTCCATGGAAATGATGGTTATGGCAATTTAGGGTTTCGGGTTTAGGGTTAAGGGCTCTCAGGGTTTTAATCTTTAGAAGTGCTTCTTCCAATACAAACCACTTTAGGGTTTAGGGTGCTCTCAGGGTTTTAATCTTCAGAAGTGCCAATCTTCCCTCTCAGCAGATACGCATCGAACGCTGATTTCGAGGCCGAGTTCGTCGAATCAGTCGAGCTTAGCCAGATTTCGAGCACCCGCAGTTTCGGCAACTGGAAAAAGGCTACTAGCACAAGCACACGATCCGATGCTCAAACGATCGAGGAATCGCGATGAGCCCAAACCTAGTTGTGATCATTGGCCTGGGATTTTTATTTGCTTCTGTTTTGTCATGGAGCTGGTGAGTAGAGCTCCAAAAGGGCAGTTGCAGAATTATCACAAACACCATGACCCAGGGGTAATCCTTGCAAATTCTTCTTCTTCTTCTTCTTCTCTTCTTCTTCTTCCTTCTTCTTCTTCTTCTTCTTCTTCTGATGATGATGATGATGGTGGAATTATATGGTCCAATTCGTGCTCCTGCTCCGGCTATGGCGAGCTTCCTCGCCGTTCCCCTCACTCCACGCCAGGTATGTGCCACTCTGTTACTTAAGCTTCTTCCTTCTGCTTCTTCTTCTTCCTCCTTTCGTCTGAAAATTTCGTTCTTTTTTCTCAACACCCGTGTGCTTCTCCCCCCCTGCCCTTCCTCAACTCCGAGGATTCCTGCCCCGCTTTCGTATGGCTCCTCCATGGAGCTTTCTCTCGTCCCCACTGACGACGCATTCGTGCATACGAAGAAATTTATACAAATATGTCGTCGGTTTACACTGACCTCTCCTCGTAAACTGCTAGCATGTATTGCTTCTTTCAGGTTCAGGTCCAGGCGCCATCTTCAAGCCACCTATGCTCGAAATGCATGCTTTTGAGTCCAGGGTGCATCTTCACATCAAGGTGGATCGCCTAACTCCTCATTTGTGATTTGTGAGCATCTTGGTCGTTTTTTGGAGGCTTAGCGAGTAGTGTCTTTCTATTTCCAGATTTCCCAACATTTCGTTTACCCTTCCCCATCTGAAGTCGCATCGAAAGACCGGAATCGCATTAGCTGTATCGACCGGTCAGTTCAAGTTGAACACTTTTGATGCTTCCTGTTCTAGTCTCGTTAAACACCTGATAAATGTATGCTCGTCACAAATTATCTGACTGTGTGTGCTCGCTTTCAAAATGGTTGTCCTAGATGCAGGCAACATGGAACGATCTGCATCAATTCAGTTCGGTAATAATGCTACAGTTACCTCAGAGCCGCTCGGAACAACTCAACTGAAGGTGAGATCACTATTTGATGATATATAAACAAATGTAGTGTGGTAAAGAGACCCATGTATTTAAGGACACATAACTTTTAGAAATACAGTTCAGGATGACTCGCCAAAAGCAAGAAATTGATGACAGAAATTCAATCTGTGGAGTAGGCTTGAGAAAGACTAAAGGAATCATACAAAGGATGCCGAGAGAGACATACTTGCATCACTTGTCAGTCAAAAATACTTGAGAGATTTCAGTGTGTGGGTGTGTGTGTGTTTCTTCATTCGTTGCTTTATCTGCTATTATTATCTGGGCTTCATTCAGGTCACTGTTAATCTGAACTCAAAGGCAACACGGAGAGCATTTGATTCAGTTCTCGAGAACTTAAGGAGGTCAGCACCACCGGTTGAAGGGTTTCGCAAGCTCAAAGGAGGTCAAACCAAAACTTTTGCATTTATCTTCTTCTCCGTTTGATCAGCATTCTCCTGATCAAAGGAGTAAATTCAAAGTTTGAACTTAGGGTTTTAAGCTAATAAAAAACCATCAGATCTTCTGGCTAAACACCAACCAAATGGCCCCTAGATATGGCCTTAATAAATAAAATAAGCACCCTGTTAAGGTTCCCTATGTTAATCTCAAGAAACCTAAACCTCCAAGCATGATCATCACACCCCATTATCTCTAAAGTTATTTTCAGTACCTATGAGATTACAATAGTACCTATGATCAAATGACGGTTACTCCAACCACCGTGTGGGAATATGTTAATTTTTGAAAAGCAAGGGTGTTCCCATCCACCCTGTCGTGTTTGTCTGTCTATCTGCTTCTAAACTTTTCTTTTTTTTTTCCTGCATTTTTTGTATTGACTATGCTGCAAAATGAAACCTATGCAGGAAAGTCTGATGTAAGTATTTCACGGAAGATGAAGCCCCCGTTTTCTGCTACTTTCTCATGTTGATGTTTCGCCCATTTTCTTTCTGCTTTTTTTTTTGGTCTTTAGATTCCGCGAGAAGTCCTGTATAGGATGATGGGTCCCAAAACTGTAGACAAGTTTATCATCGAGGAAATAGTGTCATCATCGGTTCTCGAATATGTGGAGAAGGTATAACAACAAGATTGCCTAGGACAAATTTTTTATACAAATTTTACATCTTACTTGAATGGGTTTGTTGGCTGCTTGGGTTTGTATCCAGGAAGGGCTCAAAGTGAAGAACGATTTCAAGACCGTACAATCGACTAATGAGTTAGCAGGGTCGTTCAAGGCTGGGAAAGACTTTGCGTTCGATGCAATTGTGGACTTGGAGGAATCAGAAGACAAAGATTCAGAATCTTTGGCCTTGAATCTAGATGGATCTGAGCTTGAAGCTGTTGTGCAAGACAATGAGACCTAGTTAGTCACATCCTTGAAGACTCCTACAGCTCGCAGAGATTGATCCAATCAAAGAATCTACCAGAATGTTACTTTCGGAATGCATAACATGCTGAGATACTCAATGCGTGTCATGTTTGGTTGTTTCTACCACTATTTGTCAAGGATAAAAGCTGATCAACTTGAGCACCAAATCTTCTGAGCTTGAGACAGTTACTCCATGAACATGAATGCATGCTTCTGTATTGTTTTTCTCACAATTACCATTTTCAACTCATTTTTGACATTTTGACGGAGTTTTTTGGGCGTCATTGTATCTATGTTGCAGTGGATCATATCCTTGTCTCAATATCACATGAAATGGGCACTACTTGCACAGAGAGGAGTTGGCATCTGCATTTCAATACTCCCGTGTGTTTACTCTGCAGGAAACCAAACTGCTTTCAAGAGATCCCCGGTGGACTTCGTGTTAAGGTTGAACAGGAGCTTATATAGCTGAACCCTGAAGAACCCTACGCTAAAAGCGAGTTATAAATTCTTCACAAACAAAGAATTGCTTGGAGGCAGGTTTGTAATGTTCCAAAGTCCTTCTGACGCCCACATATTGTAACAGTAACTTATGTTGTGTTAATGCGATCAGCGTCATCTCCCATTACTACGATCAATCTCGGCAGTACACGAATGACATTCGAATTTAGCTCTTCCATACAACGATTCGATGCATCAACAGTGTGTTCATTTTGCTTCTTTCAATCACGTTTCCAAAATGTACTAGTGCTGCATTATAAAGCATTCTATATACATTTTCAATGACATTAGTTTCTTCAATGGGCCGCCCCTGTACTGAAGTGCAGTTGCTCGGATCTATGGAATCGGAGCCTCCCCCTTTCCTTAATTCTGCAGCTTCAATGGCCGATAGAAGCTGTGTAGAAAATTTGAAGATTTTTTCAGGCTTTTTTCCAGACGCTTCCTCCCGCTGTGCAGCCGGAGAATCGCCATGGTTTCAAAGGCCAGAGAAAGAGACGAGAGGCGCCAAGAGACATTGGTTGGGGTTGATTTTGGGCGGTGTAGGAGTGAGTTAAGAGCGTGTGTATGCGTGCGATGCACGATCAAATCTACAGAACTACCTGTGTGTATGTGTTTGTGTGTGTGTAGTTTGGAAGTGTTGTGAAGATAGACAGAGAAGCAAAACACCCAACAATCCTTTGCAGAAGATCTCGGTCTCTGCAATCTGTGTCATCCTCGTGCAGAAGAGTGAAGGGCCATGGTCGCCTGCGGTTGGCCAGGAGCCATGGAGAGAATTCGTTGCGATTGTCGTGCCTGAAGGAGGAAGGCCACATCTGCAGCTGCCATAGCCACATCCTGGTTCAAAAAAACGCAGAAGAACACAGGTAGGGTTAGGTTAGGTTAGGTAGGCAAGGCAACAAACACATGAATGAGCTCGTGGATATGGCGTGCAGAAAGAGAGAGAGAGAGAGAGATGATGCACAGCAGATGTATGTTCTTCCATGTGCTTCATTCATTCTGATTGATCTACCATGCCCCGTGATCTTGAGCCATGGGGGATCAAATCAATCAAATCGCTGTGACTGACCTAATCTGTGCAGATGGGCACCCAAGATTCAGTATCCTGATCACACGCAGCCTCTACAGGCATCGTACCTGTCTTTGATTCCTCCTCTGCAGCATGTTCATGGCCCTCGCCATGATGTAACAGGGAAGAAGAAAGCCCAAAGCCCTGAGGATGAACAGCTGCACACAGAGCAGAAGAAGAAGAAGAAGAAGAAGAAAGGGGAGAGTGACTCAATCCTTTCCTACGATAGGGAAGCAGCAGCAAAGCGCAGAGCTTTCGCTATGAGCTAACTCACCGTGAAAAGCATGGACGCGTCCTCGTCTGTGTGAATTGTGACAGTGGCCATGGCGATCGCGTGGCGCAGCAGCAGCAACGCCATCAACTGCAAGCAACACAGAAAACCGCCCTTTCTTCAGCCCATACAGAAGGGAGAGAGAGAGAGAGAACCCAAAACAGAAAGCCATGGAGAAGCTCAGCGAACCCTACTGATGCAGTGCATCATGCGAATCGCAACAGTATGGTGCCCTGGTTTAGCGTTTAGGGTTTAGGGAAGCAGTGGGGATGGGGAGCTGGAGCTACCATAACCGCAGGGACAACGAAACCCTAAGCTCTCCTAGGTTAGGAAGCTCTGACTGACAGGGCCTTCGCATAAAGAGAAGGCGAGAGATGCTCGAGACAGGTGCAATGGAAGGGGAAAGAAACCCTAGCTAGACAGAGACAGACAGAACCTGAGCGGAGGACCGTGTTGTAGCTAGTCCTCTCTAACAGGAGCTCTGCTGCTTTGGAAAAACAGAATGCGTTTTGCTTTGCAAAAAAGGACATGAGATGCTGTTTCCCAATGGCTATGGAGGCGGGGGAACAGACAACAGCAGAGGAAGGAATTCCTGTCTGCGGAAGTAATCTCGGGCCCCATGGTCTGTGGATTGAGCACACGCAGACACGCAGGAAAACACAGAGCAAAAGAGAAGAGACAGAACTCTTTTGGAACGAGAAATATGTCTGAGAAGAAAGAAAGGGTTTTGGAGCTTTCTAGGGTTTCTTTGGAGTTCAGTCAGCATTTGACTGTGCACTGCTGGGTCTGCTTCTTTCTTTGCATGCGCAAGGTGAAGGTTTTAGGGTTTAATGGCATGTTCTGCTTCACCCCCCTGATGATGATGAGGAGGAGGAGGTGGATGTGGTGATTTCTCCCATCAGTAGTGTGAGGATTGTTTAGGGTTCAGAGACCTGTTCTGCTTCTTACCTGATAATGATGGTGATGATATGACGATGATGATGATGATGATGATGATGCTGTGGTGAATTTCTACCATGAGCGGTGTGGAGCTTTCTTAGGGTTTACAGCCCGAACTGTTGTTCTGCTGCTTCCCTGTGTAATGGTGATGGTGATGATGATGCGGTGATTTCTACCATGAGCAGGTGTGAAGCTTTTCTAGGGTTTTTTACAGCCCGAACTGTTGCTCCCCTGATGACGATGAGCAGTGCAAATTCAGCTTTTTTTTAGGGTTTACAGCCTGCTGTTCTTCTGTTTCTTCCCTGCTGATGGTGGTGGTGATGATGATGGTGAAGATGATGATGATGAAGAAAGATCTGATTCCTAAGCAGGAAAGGAGAGATGGCGATGGAGCTCGAGGGCTTGGTGATGAAGATGATGATGATGAAGAAGAAGAAGAAGAAGAATGATCTGATGAAGAATGAAGAAGAAGAAGAGAAAATGGCGATGGAGCTCGAGAGCTTCACAGCGTTTCACGACTTACCGTGAGCGCCACAGAGCGGCAGCAGGCGGCGCTTCGGGAGTTGGCCTCCTCGTACTGCGCGTCCAAGAACCTGCGCTGCGCTGCCGCCATAGCCAGCTGCAGCTCCACGCCGTAGTCCTCGCTGCTTCAGAAGAAGAAGAAGAAGAAGAAGAAACAGAAAGAAGCAGAAGGAAGAATCAGGCCCCGCCATAGCCATGGCCATGGCCACGGTCAGTCAGTCAGTCAGTCAGTGAAGCGAAGAACTCGCTGGGAAGATCCCGGCGGAAGAGAAAGAGGGTTTAGGGTTTAGGGTTTAGGGTTTAGGGTTCGACAGTCGATGGAAATCTCAGGGAGAAGGGTGTACCCGAGATCTATGGCGATGTCGTTGCGCGAGCTTGAGGATGGTGCTGCAGTGTAGCCGCTCTTGAACGGCTGCAAAGAAGAAGCATAAGAAGAAGAAGAAGCAAGAAGCAAGAAGCAAGAAGAAGACGACGATGCAGAAGAAGAAGCAAAACACAGGAAACCCTAATTCCGACAAGACACAGGAAACCCTAATTCTGACAAGACACAGGAAACCCTAATTCTGACAAGACACAGGAAACCCTAATTCTGACAAAACACAGGAAACCCTAATTCTGAGTCGCTGTTGGATGGATTAATGGATCAAACAGCCGCAGCAGCTTCCATCGCTGTTTCTCTGACCCCCAACTTCGCTTCCTTCCTTCTCCCCCACCCCCCCGCCATTGCCAGGAATTGGAGAAGGAGGAGGAGAAGGAGGAGAAGAGAGGTGGAGACCTGCAAGAACAGAAAGCAAGACGCCATAGCCATGGCCGTTTTCCTTCTTCTTCTTCCTCCTCCTCCTCCTGTTTTTCTATACCTGTTGACAAATCTCGCAGACGATGTCGCCCTTCTCGTCGCACCAGCGCTGCACACACTTGCGATGCGCGTACTGCCATGCACATGGCGGAGTGCGTGAGCCGAAAGAGACAGAGAAAGAAAGAGCCAGAAGATGGAGATGGAGATGGAGATGGAGATGGCAAGAAAGGAGGCGGCTCGCCCGCTACCTGAATGCTGCCGGAGCAGGCGCAGGGCCGCTCCAGCTTGCCGAGCTCTTCTGCTTCCTCTTCCTGGCAGATCCTGCACTCCGCCGCCGCACACGATTCCTCCTCCTCCTCCTCATCCTCTTCCTGGCGATGGCGCTGGCCTTGGCCGGGAGCAGCAGCATCAGAATGAGTAGTAGCGGAAGCTGTGGTGGCTCGGCTGCTGCTGGCGATGGCGCTGCTGCTGCTGCTGCTGCTGCTCGCGATGGAGGCAGCGGAAGGAGCGTCGGCGAGCGCGATGGTGGCAGGGATGATGAGGAGCTTCGCCATAGCCGCGGCCGGCGGCCTGCCGTCCGTGTCTGTTGCGCTCTTCAAGACAGAGGGAGAAGAAGAGGAACGAAGATGGAAGGCCTCGTCACAGGCGAGGAGGAGAAGCCATGGCGATGGCGATGGCGATTGCGATGGCGATGGCGATGGCGATTGCGATGGCGATGGCGATGGCGATGGAGGAGCTCTCGTCTTCTTCTCCTCCTCCTCCTTCTCCTCCTCCTCCTTCGTCAGAGGCAAGGAGGAGCCATGGCGATGGCGCAGGAGAAGCTCTCTCTTCCTCTTCTTCTTCTTCTTCTTCTTCTTCTTCTTCTTCTTCTTCTACTTCGTCAGAGGCGAGGAGGAGCCATGGCGATGGCGATGGAGAAGCTCGCTCGCTCTTCTTCTTCTTCTTCTTCTTCTTCCTTCGTCTTCTTCGTTCTTCTTCTGCACAGGAAAACTCTGAAATCTCCTGCTTTTAATAATAATTAATAATTAATAATTCTATTAGTATTATTAGTATTAACACTAGCATTCGTATTAGTATTATTATTATTATTATTATTATTATTATTATTAGTGCGATTATTCTTCCCCCCTTTTTTAATTACTACAAAATTGTCGTCTGATTTCCACAAAATAAAATACAAAAATCGGATTACGCATTTTCCAAATAATTCACTCAACTTCTTTTTCTCTAATCGAATCCACACAAAAAAAAACACCAAAATACCAAAAAACAAAAACAAAAAGAACAGGATGGCTTTTTTATTTTTTAATTTCGGGATCTCGCCCTTTTTTTTATTTATGCCTTTTTTCTTTTTCCTTTTCTCCTTTTTTTTACTGGATTCCCTGTTTTCTGGAGAAACTTTTTGTTTTTCTTTTCTTTTTTTTTGTTTTGTTTTTTGTTTTCGGCGCCCGAAATGAATCCCCGATCCCTCGACTGTTTCGAGGGACTCGATTTTATATTTTTTGAAAAAACTCAAATCAATTCTTTTTTAATTCCAATATTGTTTTCCACTCGATTAAAATTTGCTTTTAAAAAAGGAAAATCTCGGGCGGAGCGCCCGCCCGCCCAAACGTCCCAAGTGTGAAACCGCCCACCTCCAATTTCCCATTTTTTTCAGCAATAATCAAATAGAATATGTATTTATTTACCATAATACAAATGAGAACCTTTCAACTCTATATAGATAACAATATTTGTTTATTTATTTATTTGTTTGTTTAGTTATTTATTTAGGATCTAGCTATATTTTGTATACATTATACGTAACACAAGAACAAACACATCAGAATTTGAAAAAATCATAGAAAATTTGATGTACTCAATCAACGAAGAGAATGGAAGAAAAAAATGTAGGTCCATTTTTGGGGCATCCACTCCATCGCCACCATCATGCATGCATGCAGTGGAAGAACATCCATGCTTTTAGAAGGAGTGTTGACTATGTTTAGTGTTTACACTGATTTGGTGGTTATAAGCGATTTTTTGGTAGTTTTGGTTTGTAAAGCCAAGCTTGCCTTCTACAAATGCCCTACACAAAATTGGCTGATTGATAAGTAACCTCCTTGAGTTGGACCCTATCGTTACAAACTTGGAAGGCTAACAATTGAGATCGCTTGCTATAGGCATGACCTTCAAAAACTGATGTAAACGGTTCGATGTGTAATGGTTTCTTAGTAAGACTGTGACTACTTGGTCATTCTCTTCGTTACACTCGTATGAAAATATTCCATTTAGAAAAGAAAAACACTCTGGTTGTTATATTCTCAGGAATCGAGGACAAGACCTGTGTTGTCACTGAACTCGTTACCTCTTT
>JBBBWG010021146.1:0-12901 GCA_037176905.1 Azolla pinnata
GTAGGCTATTTGTGCATGTGTGCATGCACTCTAGTCGTGCATGCATGTTTCTCTTGTAAGAAATGCTCATGAAAGGCCTCTATCCTATATGGATGCATCTAGTTTCACTCATGAGATGCTAGTGTAGTGGAAAGCTCTCGATTTAATAATGTGGAGGTACAGGGTTTGAATCTTGTCCTGTGCACGTATGATGCTAAATTTTTATTACGATGTCTATCCTCATGTTCTCATGATTTTGAAGGGGTGTACCGTGTACAGTACGACAACGGCGATTGCGCCCTTCACAAAAAAAGGCTCATAGCTCCCTCGTGCGATATCGGATTTCCGAGTTTTTTGGCTTGAATCGAAGCGGAACAGAGCAAGCTATGCAATAGCACAAGAAAGTTTGGAAAATATGCATTTATGCATGGATATAAAGGAGAATCTACATGTATGTATGGATATATAGGTGAATACGCAGGCTGTATCTAACCGTTTACAAGTGAAGATACATCAAACATGTACATATTAGACAAATATGGTATATATGCATATATACATAAATATGCTTGAATATAATATATATTTAAATGAATATGCATGTATGTATGCATATAAAGGTGAATATAGGCTAATAGTTACTAACTTGCATTTATGTTGCAGTAAACAAAGCATCTATGTTGCAGAAAGAATGCAACAAAATTTGCAGTAAATATCCCACTGCAGCAAATTGGACACCATGTTCACTGCTCGTTTTACCGCGTGATTAATGCAACCTAGACGTAACATGTGACATGTGTTTTATCGCAATTTTGACGCGTAGTTGATAGAACCAGGGAAGAGATTGAATAATTGAAGGAAGATATCATAGTAGAGAAGAAGATAGGAGAGTGGATGGATAACAGAAGAGTGAGTTTATTAGAAGAGAATGAGTACAAAGAGGAGTTCGATACAAGAAAGGCTTAAAGGCTGAAGATTGACGTTGATTCAAATTGATTTGCTATGATGTATGTGTCTCTATTTATAGGATTATTCTAGAGATTTATAGATGGTTCTAGAATGTTCTATTCTTAGAATATTCTAGGATTCTTTAGAAGGTTCTAGAATGTTTTAGAAAGTTCCGGAGTTTTCTCTGAATACAATAATCATTATATCATGAAAAAGTAGTCTATAACATTTCAAATCATGATAAGTTACCTCAATGGTTAGGTTTTCCTATTATGTAGTACGAGATATTAGGTTCAAGTCTAGGGGAACCTTAGTTTTCATTGATTCCTTACAGTAGTAGACGGGATTGTTACTGGTAATCTAAATGCAACTTTGTTGGAACTTTGCAATGTCATAGGCGTGACTATACTACATAGATACATACCAATTTCAATATATGTATACAAATATAACGTCAAGCTCACTACAAGGTATTGGGCTGGTTGCCCCGAGTTTTGCCGCGAAATTTGATCCACAGCAGTTCAGAAAAATTTGTGGCAAACGACATTTTGGTTTGTCACGACCATTTCCGCGACTTTTGCCGCGAGCATTGCCGCAAATATTACTGCCAGGTTTGCCGCAAATTTTACCGCGACCACTACCGCGACACTTACGACGAATATTGCCACGCGTATATATGTAAGCATATATGCAAGTATGTACACAAATTTATCGCATCTATTTCTACATGTATATACGCGAAATTAAATTAAAACATATTTAAATTAAAAAGAAGAAAAATAAACTCCTTTTATTTATTTTTATACATTTCTTTTTGTTCTCAATTTGAGAACATATATACCTTCAAAAGCTTCTTCATTTCATAAAGCTTTTTAATTTCAGAACTCAAAAGATGATTGAGAAACACAAGCCCTCACTGCCTATTTATACAAGATATTTGTCTGTGACTATTCATGTGGGATATTTTCACTTCTTACTCGTCTCTCTCCTCTTGTATACATCAATTTATCTGTATATACATACATACACACATATTTATCTCTACTAGCAAGCATACCTACATATTCATTAATATATACATTCATATTCACTTGTATATGGAGATAAGATAGATCATATTAATCTGTATATGCATATATACATGCGTTGTTTAACTTATATCAGTTGTTTGTTCTAACATAGATGCACTTTTTGCTGCAACATAGCTTCAAATTAACTTATATTATTATGTATTCACTTGTATATGTACACATACATGCATGTTCACCTATAATGTACATGTTTGCTTCATACTCGCTTGTATATGTATACATACATGCATGTTCACCTATAATGTACATGTTTGCTTCATACTCGCTTGTATATACATACATACATATATATACGCATAAATATTAATATGTTCATATATATATATACAAGTATATTTAGATGTATACACGCATATTGGTTTATATATGGAATATAGATAATTGGATATTAATCATTTTATATCAAATTTAGTAGATATATTATATTATTGCATGTTGGATTGATTGGGTAGACCACTTGATCATCTCAAATGAGATGATAGGTTCATATCTTGCCTTGGACATAATGTTGCAATATGGTCGCGACAATTTCGCAGCAAAATTGTATGTTTACTGCACATTTTGCCACGAATTTGCTGCAACAAAGTTGCAAATTAACTTTTATTAGTATGTATTCACCTGTATATGCATACATAATTGCATATTCATCTAAATATTCATTTTTTCATGCATATTTATGTGTGTATGCATAGATATATGCAGATTCGTCTATATATCCACATGTTTGATGTATATTGACTTGTAAATGGGCAGATACAAGCATATTCACTCTTATATTAAAGCCTACATGCAAATTCATTTGTATAGCCATGCAAGCATGCATGTTCACCTATAATGTACATGTTTGCTTCATATTTGCTTGTAGATGATTACATACATATATATACCCATAAACATTAATATATTCATGTATATATATACATGTATATTTGGATGTATACAAATGTATTGGTGTATAAATGGATAGATAATTGGATATCTGTGTACATGTTTGAGGTAGATTGAACTGTAAATGGTCAGATACAAGCACATTCACCTCTATATTGAAACTTACAGGCAGATTCACTTGTATATCTATCAAGACATGCATATTCACTTATATATGCATACATACATATGCATAAAAATTTACATATTAATGTATATCTACATGTGTATATACAAGTATATTTAGATGTATTCATGCATATTGATTTGTGGGTGAATAGATGTATAGATTTCAAGCGTTATCAATAATAATAATAAAGATTTAATATAAGTGTTTGCTAGCCCAATTGGCTAGTTGACTTGATTATGTGAAATGAGGTCACTGGTTCAAATCTTGCCTTTGAGAAAGTGTTATAAATTTGCAGCAAGGTTGCGGCTATGAGCGCGGTAAACGGAGTCTCAAAATTTTTGAAAAAAGTCGCGGCAAACAGCCTAATACCTTGTAGTGGCTCAATCCGTATCATTAGAATATTTTCATCATCAGTTGTAGTTGTTATAAGCATTAATTACAAGGGATCTACTGCTTTATCTGCTATTGATGGTAGTATTGGGTCGTCTTGTTTATCAGAAATATTTATGTTAGTCGGGACATCTACATTGGGACTTCTAGCAACAAGGAGTAGAAGAGTGGCTTTATATGTGGCGCCATTGGTAGCACATACCACCAGTTCTCACTATGTAGTACAGGTTGGAAAATGGCCGCCTGCATTACGTAACAATACAGGTTGAAAACTGTTTAAAAAATATAGTATACTTAGAATATAATTACACTGTTTCAGAATATCCTACTTGTTCACAATGAGATGGTAGGATGAAGGTCCCCTTGTTTGCACTACAAATCCGCGTGGCGTCAATCCTCGTAAAGCCATTGGCCTCTACATTGATAGAACATTGTGGAACCTTACCCATAACATATTTAAACAATCCGACATTGAAGACATACACGTTGAATCTTTGAAAGTCTAGCTTAATGATGTTTTGGAAAGTTCCATGATATTCTTGCTATTTTTTGTTTGTGGCCACCACCATAGTATATCAATGAGAGCCATCTACCACAAAAAATGCTATAGTTTTGTGGGTTGAACATAATACATGCGAAAGATCACATTGGCTGAAATTTCTATACTATACCATTCATATTAATTTTAACAAAAACCAAAAACAAATTTCTCTTTTAGTATTTGCCTAAATCGTTACATTGATGTACCAATCACTCTAGAATCAAATGTATACCGTTTGCAACCAATGACTTTAGTGCGATAATGTGTGTCATGCCACCAGATTTGATTATAATAGGTGCACTGCATCATTAATAAAACAGACTAATTCAGAAATTTTATGATTATAAGTATTAGTTGGATATTAGGGTTTAGGGTACCATAGGACTGCAGTCGCGCGCATATTCCAACTCATCTTGCGTTATTGATGCATGATGCTCAAACCGATCAAATCTATCCAGGTCCCCATGCACCTATTCTGACGTGATGGTTTGCGGAAACTCGGTGATGTGGCCTGGAAGTGGTGCATGTCAACCATGTTCACGATGGATGTAGGCATGCTCATGCTAGATAGATAGATGGGCCTCATGGTACCTTTCAACCCAAGGTCTCATAACTTGTGTGTTCAAGGTACAAAAGTTGTTGAACTTCGAACGAAGCTCACGTTCTAAACTGACAGAGCGGCCTATCCCTTAAGGAACGAACGTGTGTCCATCTTGTACTTTCACGTCTATCACTGACAACGAATTTCTAATAGAGAAGGGGTGGGGCAATGACAAATCAGCCTCGTGTAAATACTGTGAGATTAACACTAGGCCCTCGTGGATTAATCACCTTTCGCTCATGTTGCCTTCCGACCATGCATTGTCTCACAAAATCTTTCAGCGTTTTCATGAAACACTCTAAGAAGAACATCCATCCGGTGGAGACTAGGCCACATATCACTGTATCCTATATGATGTGGACCAGCAAGTGCACCTAGCTAGTTAGAATGGATCGTGGGAACGTATCCTCAAGAAGATACACTACCTCTACTACTTCTATCTGGATAAGTGTATCGAGCTAGTATAAACAGTACTGTTGTAGGTGTATTGATGCACAAGTAGATACACGGATCAGCAAAATGAACTATAGATATAATTATAACAAATATTTGTTAGTGAGATTAAACTAAACCGATTAAGATTTTAAACCAATTAACATTGTATGCCAATCATGTGACTTGAAGCCCATGAACTGCTCAACCCCTTTTCGTCTTTGTTTTGAGAAAGCCCCTCTCAAACATCGCATGCATCGGTCCCGTCAATAGTATGATGTGGGTGATCACCTCCTTCAACTCCTAACATTCTAATCTCCAAGGAGCCCTTATTAATATCACTTTCCTATTCTTGAGCTAGATTGGTCATGCACTACGCATCCTCGTGCAACATTGTAAGTCCATCCGAATTGCCAACGAGCCGGACGCCAATCAAGTGGTCCTACACCGTCGTCAAGACATTCTTGAAGATGTGCATTGGGTCCAACAAGTGGTTAATTTTCAAGTCCTCCTAATAGGGGAACTCCAAAAATATGGACAACTTGCAGATATTGCACAAAGAGATAAGTGCATGCTTTAGCTGCAGCAAAGTTGTAGCAAAGTTGCAGCAAACTCACGGCAAGGTTGTAGCAACTGTGCAACAAATTAACGGCATAGTTGTGGCAAGGTTGCAATAAATGACATAAACTTTGACTCTTACATGGACATCCCAGGTAGTGCTTCCCCATTAGCCTGCACCCACATCTCCGTCCACTTCTTCTTCATTAACATGCACCTTGGTGATATGCCATTTTTAGATGGTTGGTACCGTTGATGCATGGATGGAAGGAATCTACTGTGATTCTAGTACATGACTTGTTTCAGGTGAGACAATCCTGTTGACACAAGGGTTGGCCCACATCTAGGGCATGCGTGGTACCCTAAGGTCTATAAACTTATGAGATGAACAAACATTGTGTCAGAGTAGTTACTCAAAGTCGTTAGCTCCAGAATTAACAAACAATTTTGTATTAGTCCTAACCTGAACATTGCCCAAACCCTGGGGAGTCATGCAATGTCTTGCACATTAGAAGGGCTCTAATCTTAAACTGACATTCAAGCCACGCCTTTGACATATCCTCCATTTGAACCCCTTGCCATAATAATTGCAGCTACCTTATAGAAGGTACACATCCATATTCGCTACCTTATACTTGCATGGGATAAGGAATTTTAGCATGATATGTCCCTTCTTGATTATCATGTGTGGAGGCAAGTTGTAGTTGATGTAAACCCAACCAACATCCATTGCTAAAAACTTGCAACAAATAGCAGTAAATAGTCCAACAATGTTTGGAGCAAGCTCGCGGCCAAAAGTGTAACAAAATTGTGGTAAAATTTGGAACAAACTGATGGCTAATCTTCTAGCAAAACTCGCGGCTAATCTTCCAACAAGACTTACGGTAAAGTTGCAGCAATACTTGCGGCTAAACTTGCAACAATACTCGTAGCTAAACTTGCAGGAATACTCACAGAAAATTTGGCAACACTAGTGGCAGCAAACTCTATGCTCAATTTGGGGGTTTTCACCCCAAATACGATTTTTGCCTGCTTCTTCACCCACTGGTCCTTCTCCTGTTGCTCCTGTTGCTAATTGTTGCTACCGCTCTTGCTGCCTTCTAAACCTGCCTACTGCCTATTGCCTACTGCTAATGCTGCTTGCTCTTGCTCAGCCACTTTGCTCCAAGTCCTGCTGCTCTTCCTGCTGCAAGCCCTACTTCCCTTGACACTTGTGGAAGTAAGTCCACAAATTTGAATTTTCTATAGAATTTGTTTGAAACTTGGCCGGAATCTGAAATTTTGTCAGAATGTGTACACAACTTGATTGAATTTGTTAGAAATTTGTTCAAATTTGTCAAAATTTGTCAAAATTTAGGGTAACCAGTTAGAAACCCTTTTATATGTTTGAGTTTGTTTGAAATCTTCTGAAACCCTTTCAAAATTTGTCTAAATTATTCGAACCATATTGAAATTTTTTGAAAATTGACCAAAATTCAACATTTGTCAGAATTTTTTAGGAATCCTTTCATATATCTAAAATTGTTTGAAATCCTTTTAGAATTTTTCTAAATTATTTGAACCGTATTGAAAATTTTGACACAACTTGACCGAAATCAAAACATTTTCAAAATTTGTGACACAACTTGATGGAATTTGTTAGAAATCTGTCCAAAGTTTGTCAGCATATATTCAAATTTGTCCAAATTTATTTTTAATTGAAATCAAAATTTGTCAAAAGTTAGAATTTGTCAAAATTTGTCCGAAATCCTTTCAGATATTTGTGTAAAACCTTTTAGATGTTTGTCTGAAAAATTCTCAATCTAAAATCTGGCTGAAAATAAGAAGGAAACTGCTCAAAATGGTTTGAAACTTGACCGAAATAAAAAGCTTGTTAGAAATTTGTTAGTTTGTCAAAAAATTGTGTATAAATTTGTTATAATTTTGTGTATATCTGTTATAATTTGTCTATATCTATTATAATGTGTCTAAATTCGTAATAAGTTTGGTAATCTTGTGTATATCTGTTATAATTTGTGTACATCTATTATAATTTTGTTAATTTGTATAAATATGCCATAATTTTTTAATTTAGGGTAAATCGTTCATATTTTAGTACATCTATTATAATTATGGTCTTTTGTATAATTAGAGTTTGAATTAGATAGATGGCTGATTGATCACCACTTCCTCCCACACTAGAGAGTGAGTGGCATGCATATCATGGTCCAATGAGAGAATGGCAACATATTGTCCACCTGCAGTCCCACTGGTGAGGGGTTGGACGGCATCGTTTGATGCGAGCTTGGCCACCACTCCCAGTATAAAAGCACCCTACACAACTTGTCCACCGACTCGATTGTAGGGAGCCCAACTATGCCTCCCCCATACACTCAGCCTCGTACCGGCACCAATCCATCCAGAACCATCCCATAATTGAGGTCCCCAAGATCAGCCGAGGCCTCATTGAGTCGCGCGAGCCCTACCTCAAGCCACACTAGATCTAGTACCGGCACATGCAAGCCGCTCTCATTGTTCGGGATGTGAACTTGGACGTCGTGGGTGTTGCAGACGGGATGATGATGTGGATGGGAGCTCCCACGTTTCACCTTCTGTATCTCATCGTGCTACTCGTGCTACTTGTGACAATGTCGACCGATCATTTTACACCCTCAACTATAGTGGGGGGATCGTAACGAATCACTTTGGTCGAAACGTGCGTCGATATCTCCTTGAGCTGGTCAACGTTCATGTTCGGATTGTCTATGACCAAACGACATATAGAGATGGAGCAATTGAGCAAATCATATTAGCATTCCACACCCAGTACCCCATGCCTGAGCACTCTGTAGTGAGCTCAGTTTGGCTTAGTCGAACCATACACACATATATTGCGAACTGCCGGAGCGAATACACGAGAGCTGCTCAAGAAAATATAGTAGACCAGGAGGCAGCTAGCTTACTACCAAGATTAGATAGTGGCGGCCCTAGAACTATCACGATGCTGAGTTGAGGGTGCCCTCATTACGGGGGTTGTCGAAATGCAGTGCTCAACATGTCACTGCATGTGCGACCCAGATCGCTTCACATAGTGTAGTGAGATGGGGTAATGGAGGTACTCTGGCTTTTAGGGCGGAGTTTAAAAGTATCTCGATAGATCACAACTATTCTCTTTAATATATGATTAATTGGTATTATATATAAGCTAAATTAATTGATGTAGATGGGAGTCGTTGGTTGCTAACTATATCCAAATGAGGAGGATTATTGCCAGATCCATTCACGACATGAGATGTGAATGTGTTTCAAAATTCTTGGCTTGATCACCGATGACCAGCTGATTTTTGGTTTAGGAATATAGCTTGAGCTGCTAGGCACCAGTGTTCATTTGGAGGCAAGCGAAGGTGAAGTGAGTCCTCAAGACCTCGAGCAAAACCTTGAGCTAAGCGGCACTTCATTATCTATGGACACCGAGGTGATGCACGCCGACCCCGGGATTGGTAATTTGTCACTAGGTTTAGATATTTATGACGATAATAACCCTAGTAAGTATTGTCCGTCTCCGTAGAAATTGTTTGGTTTCCTATATAGACTTTAGTTTAATTGTATTTTTAGGCATTTTGTGATTATAATATATTTCAAGTTTTAATTTCAATTCTATAATTTTATTTTTTTTAAATATGACTCAATATATTAAGTTAATTGCCGCAAAATATTGTAGTAAACACTCAGTAAAATAGTGACAATAAATAGCAAAGCATCTGGTTATGACCAGCAAACAACCAGCAAGCATCCAGATACATATTATTAGTAAACATGCAGTAAATTTGTAGCAAACACATAGTAAATAAGCATTAAAACGTCTAGCAAACAAGTAGTAAATTAGTAGTTACAACGCAGCAAATCTTGCAATAAATAGGCCTCAAAATTGCAATAAACCTAGTGTCAAATTTCCAATAAAACTCGCATCAAAAGTGTAGTAAAAATTGCGTCAAAATTGCAATAAAACTCGTGTTAAATTTACAGCAAAATTCACATCAAATGTCTAGTACATCTCATGTCAATATTGCAGTAAATGTTGCGTCAAATTTATTGTAAATCTATTGTTAAATTAGTATTAAACAATAGAAGTTGCTACGGAAACTTCAAGTTGGAATGCCTATGGAACTCGAGGAAGAAAAATCCAATTCTCCTCAAACATGAACAAATCTTCCTCCTACAACATCTGTGTTGGGGGTGAGGTCGTCAGGGCGGAACAATGCACTAGCTTCCAGCAGTATGTTGGAGATGTCAAGAGGTAGGTTAGAACAAAGAGAAGATCAGATCTGAAGGAGGAGGCTTTAGATCTGAGACGGTGAGAAGTGGCGGCAAAGATAAAAGAGAGTGAGAGAGAGAGATAGGCACAAGATACGTAGTTGGAAGAAATCTACCGCGATTTGAATAAATCACTCGTTTCAGGTGAGGCGATCAAGTTGACATGAGGGATGGTCCACATCTAGGACAAACATGGTAGCCTGAGGTCGATAAACCTGTAATTACGAATTCTTGTTAATTGTAGAATATAGAAGACATACATTTAAATCGGGCTAGGGTTTAGGGTTTAACCTGAACACTACCCGAACCCAGGGTAGTCATGCATTGTCCACATTAGAATTGCTCGTATGTTGAACAGACGATTGGGATGGGCCTTAGACATATCTTCCACTTCAACCCCTTGCCATAATATCTGTAGCTCTTCCACAAGTGGTGCCAAGTACACATCCATATTTGCCACCTTGTACTTCCCAGAGATGAGGAGCAATAACATAATATGACCTTTCTTGATCGCCATATGTGGAGGTAGGTTGTAATTGACTAGCACAACTGGCCAAATACTGTATGAGTTGCTTCGAAGTCCAAATGGGTTCACTCCATCCGTCCTTAATCCCAGCCTCAAGTAGCGCGGCTCATCTCCAAACTCAGGCCGGGTACTATCGATATGTTGCCATGCTGGGCAGTCGGCTGGTACTCTCCACTTGCCATCTTGGCTCTGATGTGTTAAATGCCAGTCCATCAATGATGCGGTGGAGCGACATTGGAACATCATTCGAAGTCGCGGAATAACTGGGAAGTGTCGGAGTACCTGTAAAATTAAGGCAAACAAGCAGCAAATTCGAGGTAAATTAGCTACAAAATCGCGGAAAATTAGTTGCAAACACACGGCAAACTTGATGCAAACTCGCGGCAAACTGTCGCGGCAAACAATAGTTTCTGTTGTAGTGGCGCTATGTCTGGCCGGGTCGCGACCATAGCGTACATCAATGAGCCAACAGCCGGTGCGTATGCTACCGACTTCATATGGTCCCCCTCCGGACCGGGTGTCGGGCAATCCTTCCGTGACAGCCGAAGGTTGGCAAGTAGCGGTGTCGTAGCAGATCGAGCCGCATGCATGCTGAATCACTCCAAAATTCGTAAGATGTAGTCAGACTGAGATAGATACAACTGTCGCGAATGTCGATTCTGTGTGATCTTCATCCTGAGAATATGATGCGCCAGACCAAGGTCCTTCCTTGTGCATTTCAGCAGCATTTGCCGTCGGAGCTCGGCAAGCTCTCCGATATGTCGATCGGAGAGTAGCATATCGTGCACGTAGAGGATGAGGAAGATGGGACTCCCACCTAGTGCGTCCTAACTGTACAAGCAATTGTCCTCATCCAATCGAAGAAAGCCGATCGATCGTACAAAATCGTCGAACTTCCTATACCATTGCCGCGGAGCTTGTTTCAAGCCGTACAAGGTCTTCCGTAACCGACATACGAGATGTTCACGGCTTGGTGATGCAAAGCCTTACGGTTGCTCCATATATATTTCCTTGTCTAGATCACCATGGAGGAATGCTCTTTTCACATCCAACTAAAGAAGCTCCAAGTCCTCAAGCGCGACTACGCCGAGAAGGAAACGAAGGGTTGTCATCTTAACGACGGGTGAGGAGACTTCGTCGAATTCTACACCGTACTCTTGCCGAAACCCTTTGGCTACGATGCGCGCCTTATACTTTGGACTGGAAAAATCGGACACCTGTTTGAGTCGATAGACCCACTTGCATGGCAGTGCTTTCCAATTCCGCAGAAGTTCCACCAAGTCCCAAGTCTTGTTTGCTCGGATGGAGTTCATTTCGAACTCTATTGCAAGTTGCCAACTTGCAGCATCCGTAGCTTCCATCGCTTCTCTGTATGTCGTAGGTTCACCGGCGTCCATAAAGAACAAGTTGGGAGAGTACCTCTCAGGTGGCTGCGACAGTCTTTCCGATCGACGTGGAATGACTGGGCTAGCCGGTTCTAGTGCGATCGTACTTTGCACGTCCGAACTTGGTTCATCCGACCCTGTCGGACTAATAGTAGCTCTGCTATTCTAATTTTCCGCAAGTACGGCTCCTTTCGTACTAAGAGGATTGGCTGACCGTGAAACTGACCTCGTGTGCTATGCTAGGCCATCCAAAGGAGTGGGTACGTCCGCAACATAATTCTATCGGGCGATCGACAGCCTTGTGCATTGCGGACTCGTTGAAGACCACAACCGAACTTCGGATAACTTGGTGAGTCTCCGGGTCCCATAAGCGATAGCCGAAATTTCCGTTAGGTCCATATCCTAAGAAAACGCATTTTCGTCACTGTGACTCGAGTTTACAACGCTCGTCCCTTGGCACAAGTGCATACGCTTCACATCCGAATATCCGCAACTTTGCGTAATCCGGTTTTCTTCCTGTCCAAAGCTCTTGCGGAATTTTTGATCCAAGAGGCCTACTCGGCGACATGTTGATAATGTGTACGGCCGTGAGTAGCGCCTCGGCCCAGAAGCCGTCCGTAAGTCCGAAATGGTGCAACATAGACACAATCCGATGCTTGAGTGTACGATTCATCCGTTCTGCTACTCCATTTTGCTCCAGACTGTAAGGAGCCGTAAATTCCCGTCTAATGCCGTGTTCTCCGCAAAATTGGACGAACTCTTCAGACTTATACTCTTGTTAGCCCTTTCCGGAGAAAGACTAAGACTTTACGTGGGTGAAGATGAATGGGTATATCGTTACGTTCCACTTGGCCTGCAACTAACTTACGGCTCTCCGATAGATCCAGGAAAATCCAGATCAACTTAATCTTCCTTGCCGTAAGACCGTAAGCTTTCGGCCGTAATCCCGGCTATGCGTTACTTCCGTAATTACGTAACCTCCCGACTATAACAGATAGACGGATAGACCGCACGCACAAGACTTCCACAATAGATAGGCGCAAAGCTCTTCTTATATTAACAATTTCGGACCTTGTACAAGGCAGACCCCACGGTCTTAT
>JBBBWG010021157.1:0-12899 GCA_037176905.1 Azolla pinnata
CTAACCCTAACCCTAACCCTAACCCTAACCCTAACACTAACCCTAACCCTAACCCTAACCCTAACCCTAACCCTAACCCTAAACCCTAACCCTAACCCTAACCCTAAATCCTAACCCTAACCCTAACCCTAACCCTAAACCCTAAACCCTAGACTCTAAACAGATACATGAGATTGTCTTTATACGTATTTGCCCAAAAACCCCGAATTTTCAGATATTCCGCACTGTACCCCTCCTCCTCGGACCCCGCAGCAGCAGCAGCAGCAGCAGCAGCAGCAGCAGCGAGAAGGTCCTCATCGCCATCGCCATGGCTGGAGCACTCCTCGACGGCTTCATGGATCAGACTCCCCTTCTTCGTGGTTCTGAACGAGAGCCTTATCGGCGTTACAGGTTGAGCATCGCTTCCTTCCTCCATCCCCCACATGCATTCTCGCCTCCTCCTCGTGCATTCTCTTCCTGCGTGTTGTTGGCATGGAAGTCTTTGAGTTTTCAAGATCCCTTCTCCTCCGTGTTTCTCAAGCTCGCTTAGCTGGAGGGCTTGGAAAAATGCGTCCATGAATGGTCGACCGCGTACGAAGATTCGGAGATCTTTCTCGGAAAGTTTAACAGAACTAACATAGGGTCGGGGGAAAGCTCGAAATCCTGCAGCTGTTTTACGAGAGGGTCTTGATTTGAAATGTCTCCGTTTTTGTGTGAAGAGCTGTTACATACACAGAGCTTGCTTTTTGTAAGATGTGAATCCTTCCGATGAGTTGAAATCTATCCGTTCTAGGGTGAAAAGCTGTTACATGCCCAGAACTTGCATTTTGGAAGATGTAGATACTTCTGGGGAGGAGAGGCAAGCTGATTAAAAACATCTTTTGCAGAAGTGTAGAGGATGGAACAGAGAAACTGGGTAAAAAATTTGGAAATGGGTGAAAAGGACTTAGGAAATTGTTTTAAGAATCAGTGCTGATTCAGTGAAAGACAAATGGAAATGTAAAGCATTTGTCGGATGTTTCTGGATGCACAAATTTACATACATTGCAATACGTGGTGCGAGCTTTGAATGCACAAACAGTGTTTCAGTGAAATAGAAGCTCTGTTACGCCTTCACCTGTGTTTTATTGAAAATCGGATAAAAATTCAGATTGAATTAAACTGAATAACAGGATAATCTGCTGAAATGGCCCATGAAAACTGAGTGAGATGCATTTTAAAGTTGGCTCAATTTTAAAGCGAGAGCTTTTACTGAACCTCGACAGTGCCCCAAACTTGAGAAATACTCACATATACGATGCCTACAAATTTCACCATGTCTGTTATGTCTTCTACCACTTACTGGTATCATGAAAAAAGCTTCAGATATAGAATGATTTATGCATTGTTCAGAGAGTATGGGACTAAAATTATAGCTTCTACAAAATGTCATAGCCGTCACATGGCTTGTATTTATTTCTAATACCGTGGAATATGTTCATGTAAAGCTCAGGGATTGAGTATTTGGTGGAAAACAGCATTTCCAAATTAAAATTCAATCATGTGTGTGGTGGTTCTATGCCATGAAAAACTTGTTATTTTAGTCACAAAGCATTAGTCTACGAGGAATTTTGCATATGTTAGGACTCTCTTTATATTATAACTAGGTATAATCTATGTAATATGATCGAGATATATAAGTAGATAGCAGTTCTCACTTATTTTATCTCAGACATTGTTATTCCTAAGTTAACATGAACTAGTGCATTTTTCACTTTGTCTTGGTTGATATGGTCGAGATGTGTAAGTACATCAAGACATTGTTATTCCCAAATTAAAACATCAGATCACAATATCTCAACAAGACAGGATGATCTTTTGAAGATTACAATGGTTAAAGTTTATCGAGAAATATTCTTAAGGAATGGAGATTGAATCCATATGCTAAGCCTGTTCATTTTCACAAATGACACGTCACAAATAACATGGTTCACTTGGGAAGTACATTGAAATGCTGAGCCGTTTTATCAGCATAAAAGGTCATATAGATAGGCCAACGCCCTCATCGCACGATTTGATCCATGTATGGTGATCTTGTCAACATTTCTCGACAACAGCTTATGCAGCACAGTTGAAACTGTTTGCAATTTATCAACCTGGAAGTTTGCGGAATTAACTTTGAGCTAATTCACAAAGCACTTATTTATTTACTTTCCTTTGAAATGCATTTGAATTTTGATTGCTTCTTGTGGTCTCCCAGGAAAAGAAGATCATCTGCAGGTTTTATGTTCCCGCCTGAAAGTGGAGTTAATGATTTATTCACGTCCACAGATGCCGTAAAAGAAGAAACTGATCATGAGGAAGAGAGGGTACCATACACAAGATATAGCCCTTCCAGTAGTAGAAGAGGGAAATCACCTGGTTTTGACTTACCAGGTAGTCGTATTCCTATAAAGAGCCTCTATGAGGATGATGAATTCTCTGTACCTGTGATAGGAGGAACCGTACCATCTCTCCAACTTGTGAAACAGGTTTGACGCCGAGGGCTTTAAAATACGTTAGATTTTTTGTTAAACTCTTCATGGTTGGTTATTTCTTGATTTGGTGCATAGGAACCTGAGGAAACCTCTGACAGTGGGGAATCTTCTTTTTCTCGCTTTGGCTCCGTATTACAAGCAGCATTACAAGGTATTTGATAGGAATGTATTCTGCTTTTCACTTTTTTAAATTTCTCTTTCGCATACCTAGTTAATGCTATATAGCATTCCATCTTCGAGAGAACCAGATTATGTTTTGGAATTTCTGAAGATGCTCGTATGCTATTGGAATAGGTAGCTTTTACCAGTGGTGTCCACGTTATTGATCAATTGGGTGTGTTTAGATTACGTGAAAATAATCTCATATTGTTTGATAGCAGAACGTTTTGGAAACTCTTCGTTTAAATTTCTTTTCTTCTCTTAGGTGTTTTTAGAGGAGGAGATGCTCTTCTTCCTCCTTTTCCTTGTCTTTGAAACACTGGCATTATGAGTTCAATAAATGTAAACCATAAAGCCTATAGAGTTTGGACATGATCTTATACACTACACTGAGCTCTTGCTATAACAAATTAAATTCATAAGATTTCCTTTTCATATGTAGGGTTTTTGCCCTTCCCTGATCTGATTCTTAAATTTGAGGCCTGCTGCAAAGCTCTTGCTGAGCACGTAAGGTATGGCGCACTTAATGTGCTTTCAATTAAAATGATCTAATAAAAAACTAGAAAACTTCCACATATGTGCTCTGTGAAGAATGTTGAAAGTATATAAGAAATGCAAAGAACAGACAGGGTACTGACAATTGTGATTCTGCAGCTCAGCTGCATAAGAAACTAGCGATCCTTCATTTTCTTTCTCTAGGGCTGTGTGCTTTAAAGAACATTAGAAATGTTTGGGTAATGATGCTAAATAGAAGAAAATATAAACAGATGGAAATTTTAATTAAATGAAAGTGAAGGTAACTGAATAATTTGACATTGCAAGCTCTTTTTCATATGAAACCATTGGGCTGTGCACTTAAGCAAAGAATGTTTTCGAAATTCGTTCAATGAAATGTTGTAATGTAAAAAATTTTATTAACAGATTGGATGATGGAATATTGTGACTTTTCAACTTCACTTGATCTGGAACGAGCAGCCTGTTTCTTTATAAATGTTTTTTCTTTAGGCGAAGCACATTAAATAATTTGGGTAACAATGTGACAGCAAAATATGAGCTGCAATGCCAACAATCCGAATGACACAGATAGAAGGACTGTAGTCTAGTTGACCCCGCTTCTGATTATATTGGAAATAGCACATTTAGAACAGAAAATGTGGGCAAATATAAAATTCATATCTTTCTGTCACCTTTCCATCTTGGTGGTCCAAATGATTCTACATTGATAAATATATAAACGAGAATTCTCAACAAAATAAATATCATATTTTATTATTGCCTTTTTGATGATTTCGCAGCTACATATTTTAACATCCAATGTCTATCGTAACTTGCAAAAATTTCTTGCAGAGAAGAAGCCACTGAAAGACACCGAGCTATTGAAGATCGTTTGATGAGGCAAAAAGCTCACATGCTTCATGAAGAAGCTGCAACATGGGCTCTTATTTGGCATTTATTTGGGAAAGGTAATCACTTTAAAATTTCTGATGCTAGCTGTAGGTCTTAGGTTTTATCTTCTCTATGGCATTGTGGTAATTTAGTAATTCATAGTTAATCAACCTTCCCTTACGACTTCCTAATTGTGTTCATAACAATTTCAAATTGCTGTGCAGGTGCTTCTGAGATGGATTTGGGTGAAAATATTTTGGTATTTGGTCTTTCTATCTATTTATATTAAGTCTCAACACGTTTCAAGAAATTTCAAGTGAAAGCATGTTGACAGTGATCTGATATGTCATTTTCATGTGTTGGTTACAGTCTACATCTCAACATGAAGCATGTGAGTTCATAACAACAGATGAAACAGCACAACTATGCTTTCGAGTACTCAAGTGGTTAGAGGGATTGGCATCTGAAAGACTTGAGCTTGACAAGAAGGTTTCATTCCTTCAGTAATATAGCTAGATGTGTATAATTTCTGCTGTATGTTGAAATTTGGCTTTGGGTTTCTGTCCAGCACAAAGGTTGGTATGCTGGGTCCTATCTACAGAAGCTCGGTGTTTGGCATCAGACTCAGCGTGCTGTCAGAAAGATGGCTGGAAAAGCACTCCTAGTTCAGCACCTGGATCCTGATGCACCTACTAGGGAAAAAGCTCGGCTTCAGGCTGAAGATCAGGTGTGTATGCTCAAATTTGAAAATTTGAAAATTTGAAGGCATGGTGAAACTTCTCTATGAAGACAGGTGAGGGTGTTTTACATGCATGAAAAGACTCCTCAGCCTGTCTCTCCGTTTTATTGAAATGTTCATGCATGGTGTTGTCGCTTTTGCTATTATGCAATAGAAATATAGCCTGAGCAATGCATGGTTGATAAAATATGGTAATTACCTATGTTGTTAAAAAACGCATATTTTATAAATAAAATACGTTTTAAAATACTAAGATGTATTCTACATGTATTTAACGTTTAGGAATTGTCAGTTTTTAAGCCAAATAAAGAACAATTTTTACTAAAGCTATTATTTTGTCTTGAAAGTAAATATTAGTCATTTTATAAACTTAAATTTGAAAATGATTTTCCACCATTTAAGATTTTATAAATTTACTAATACCAAGAAATGAAATATGAAAATTTTAGTGGTATGCAAGTTTAATCAATTGTGAATTTGTATAATTATTTAACATATTATAATGTATTTAACCCATATTTTACGTATTCAACACATATTTTACATATTTAATGTATATTTAACAACTTTATGTGGAAATACGTATTCTAAGTGTTTATAAATTTTTTTATCAAATGCTTTTAGAACACGTAGCATATGTACTTTATGCGTACTGTATGGTATGTACTTGCATGAATGATGATTAAAGATGGATGCTTACTAACTAATATCCAGTGGCCTATTTTAGTTCTTATCCTCCTCATCCTATCATTTCATTTTTTTCCCGCTTGTGTATGTTGTGGATTACTTCCTTCAAGTAATTCCTTAGAATGCTCATTTTCATAATAATTGTAGTTTTATTAAAATTTCAAATGATCAAATGCATTTCTAGAAACTTGAGGAAGAGTTGCTTGAAGATATCTGGAAGCTGCTACAAGCAGGAAGGCTGCAGGAGGCCAGACAACTTTGTCGATCAGCTGGCCAGGTAAAGTTTGGCTTCAGCTTTTAATTAGCTCTATAGACACGTTTGAAACACGAAGAATACTGGATGGCAGTCCTGGAGAGCTGCAACTTTGGGCGGGTGTGGTGATTTAGGTTCTTCCCCATCACCAGCAGCTTTAAGAAATCAAAGGAAAGACATGGAATTACAAGCCATTGAACTAGAAAGTGGATTGGGTTATCAACGTCGACTTTGGAAATGGGCATGCTACTCAGCATCTGAGGTGAATTTCAATGATCAATAAGAAAATGTGTTATCTGGATATGTTTTCTGCAGTCACATATGTTAAAGAAAACTTAGAAAGAGCCTAATCTCACAATTCTGGAAAGCTCCTTCCACTTCAAATATAAGAATGTTTCTTTCTTGGGCAGAAAATATCTGAAAATGCTGATGGAAGCAGATATGAAGCTGCTATATATGCTGCACAGTGTGGAAATATAAGAAGAATGCTACCCGTTTGTAGGGATTGGGAGGTAAGCCAGAGGGGACTGACCTCTTCTTTGGTTGATGTACCATCTATAATCTGTCATGCAAGCACTTTTCAAGAGAAAATAGCTAGAGAAATGTTGATTGACCATTAAACAAATATTGTTGGACGACTCTATTCCTTTTTGAAGAAAGAAAGAAAGAAAATTATATTAATGCCTTGTAAGAGGCCAAAATGAATCTCTGCTTGAGTTCACTCTACATCTTTCAATGTAGGCAACATACATGCAAACAATGAGCGTTTTCCTGATGCGGTTATTTAAATTATATTTTGTAGCTGCCAATGTTTTTTTCAACAATCTTAAAATGATATACTGTCATTAGCAGCAAACTCTGAAACTAATACATTACAAAAATTTATCATCAATATGATCATTTTTCTTTCCAAGGGTTGGTCCTATGACATAATCTTTTATAATGGACCATGGAAGCTATCCATGTACTTTTGCAAATTATGGTTTCATCTGGTATTTGGTATCAAAGAGTAGTCCTATCCATTGATACTCTTCGAGGATTGGAATAACTTATTATGGAGCAATTTTATCATAGGTATTTCCTTATGATTAAAACTCCATGATTAAAATATGAAACTATAAATATTCAAGAAAGAAAATGCACTCTGTGCATTTGATGATGGAGGGGAGAGAGAGAAAGATGTTGTGTTTGCAGTCAGCATGTTGGACTCTTGTTAAATCTTGGCTAGACGTTCAAGTGGACATGGAGCTTGCTCGAGCACATCCATCAAAAGCTGAACAACTGAGAAATGATGGAGAGTTGCCAGAAATGAGTGAATCTGTTGTTGAATTTAATGCTAGTTCTGTAAGAGGACCTGATATGTGGCCTCAGCATGTTCTGGATCAGCAGCCTCGAGATCTTCCATCTTTGTTTCAGAAACTGGTGTCTGGGTAAGCTAAGAACTGATCCTACTAAAAGATTAGTATTATAAATTAATAAAAATGGAGTAAAGAGTATATAATTCCCTCGTTTTCTGATATATCTGTAGTATATACGATTTTCTGTTAGGGAAGAGTGACTTACTTTTATTTATGATCCTTGATATGGAGCCCTATATAGCCTTCAGACGATTTCTATTTCATTATTACGACTCAGATTAAATAAAATGTCATTTTCAGATCCATTCCAACCAAAATTTCTGCATGTGGACAATATTGAAAAATACTACATAGAAGTCCTTAGCTTTCTGCGACTCATTTTCCCATGTTTCATAATGTTGATTATGTTTTAACATCAAGTTCTCTCACGAATATTGGACCTGTAATGAAGTCCGGCATGGTTAGATGGATATTATATATGTGTTGTAAAAATGCTATTGATATGTCTGCAGCTCATAGGTTTTTGTATTCTTTCTTTGATTCTTAACACCATAAATATATTTAATCTCAACTCAATGCCACTGCTATCATCACTGGGCTGAAGATATTTTCGTTTATTACTTTGAGTGTGATGCTGATGACTCTTTTAATATTGGGTATAATTCAGGGATCTTGTGCATGATAATATTAGCAGGAGTTGTAAAGAGCAGCAACGGCAAATTCAGGTGTTGTATCTTCGGTTTGTGAAATATGCAAAAACATTTATAGAAACGATGTAAACATCACAGTAATGCATGCTTTATTCCATTTGTGTTGGTTTTGAGAAAGAAAATTATTTTTGAAATCTAGATCAGTATTATTCTTGGTGAGGTTGGACATCTATTGGATCTTTTAAGATCGTGGATTGTTCCTCCTGAACATCAAAATGATAATCGGAGGTAGTTCCACTTTTCCTTTCATTTTCCCAATTTGTTGTTTCACCAGCAAAATTTTAAGACACCTGTCATGTCTTTGGCAACAGGACACATGGCCATCCACAAATGATTCGTTTTGGAGCTCATTTAATACTAGTTTTGCGGCATATTCTTGATGAGAATGTGAAACAACAGTTCAGAGAGAAGCTTTGGCTTGTAGGAGACCTGATATTGAACACGTGAGTATCTCTTTCCTGAAATAATCATGTTTCCTAGAAACATCCATCATAATTTAGATTTTGAAAATATGACGTGCTCTAGATTTAATGTGAAGTAGAAATGATATAATATTAGCATTTTCTACGAGGGCCAAAGTGGATTTGGAACCAAACCAAAGATTATTGCTGAAGATCTTTTAGAAAAACAACTCATAAAGTTGGACTAATTGTAAAGTTACTAAAACACATAAGATTCTGAAGTGAGATTGGCTGCAATGTTTTCATTTGAAAGATCTCTAACTCTTCAACATGGGCCGATCCAAACTGGGAAGATTCTTTTTGGTGGCAAGAATTAATGGCCTTTATTTGTTGAGGGCACAAGATTACATGTATGACAATTTCCTGTTGCTCTGCTTGCTTTAATGCCCCACTGTCATGGTTGTCATTATCCGTATGTAGCCCTTAAATGATTGAGTTGGGGTGTCCTGGTCGGCGCTATCCGTATATAGCCCTTGATTGCTTGACTTGGTTGTCCGGGTCAGCATCACCCTTATCCAGGTAGCATGAAAAGTGATGGTGCCAAAGAAAATTGTGATGCTTCTTCATCAATGATGATCTTGTGATTATCCTTAAACTTAACAAGATATCTCCATGGCTCGTGCATTTAGCAAGGACAGTCACAATTTCCGTTGACCTTCCATTACCTTGTGTAGTGGGCTAAAACTTTTGCTTGTATTTGGCTCTTATTTCATGGAGTACAAAGGCAAAGAGGATCTTCTGATTTTCCTCTATCTGACAATGCAATCAAAACACGTGTTCTCAATATTTGACAGATGTGAATAGGCTTTGAGCTACTATCATACTGCACAGTACATGGAATAGTTTTGTATCCCTAGTGTCTGTCATGATAAATCCATGTTCTTTGAGTATCTGAGAATGAATGGATGAAAGAAAGATACGCCAATGTTTTTAAGAAGACGTTAGATTGTAAAGTGATATAATGCTTCTTCCATTTGAAAGGAATAAATTGACAGGATGGTGACTTGGCCATTACTTACTTGGCTGCTAAAGTTGCACTTCAAAGTTTAACGGGTTTCTCTCCTGGCAGGCCTTTAGGAGCTTAAGATCATCTATGTGGTTAATTTTATTCTTATTCATGGCTTCCTTTGCAGTATGCAAATTCTATCATTGATTCAAGTAGCGTTTGGTTATGTGTAGGTATGCTATTTTTCTTTTTACGCAAAGAAGAGAAGAGCTTGTGGGCATATATGCATCTCAACTAGCTCCGTACCTGTGTGAAGAGCTGTATTTGCACATGATGGAGCTGAGGCAAAATGAAAGGTGATTTGTCTTATGCTTATTTATTTTTCTTTTTGTTGTGGTAGTGAACGTTTAAGTAATTTGTTTGACATCAATGTCAATTGCTGTTTATTTAGTGAACTTGTCAAGTATAAGATCTTTCGATCAGCTCTGGAGAATCTTCCATTTGAAGGAGATCCATTGAAAGGATGTGTTGCAAGTATCCTTGATAGGTGGCTATTCTAATGCAGTGGTATCTCATTTTATTGTGCTGCTCTTAATTATTCCGATGTCTTTACTGTTTAAAATATTTGGACAGGGTTGTAAGTAGGTCGAGGGAAACAGTGAATAGTGAATTTAAAAATGAAGATGTAGAAGATCATCTAGTGCATGAAAGGTCACAAAAAGCTATTGCTGCTCAATGGCTTTGTTTCAATCCTCCTTCAGGCTTGGAAAATACAGAGCTGTTGCGCGTAGAGCTGATTGCAAGGGCTGTTCAACATAGGTTTTTCCTCAAATATTTATTGCACTTATTTGTTATTATGACTGGTGATGACATTAGGTTGTGTTAAGGCCTAAAGTCTGCTTATGTCTTTCCAGCAACATCCTTCTCTGCGAGTTTGCACTTACTTCACTTAAAAGAAACGTCAGGATGCCTGTTGCTGCACACATGCTATTGGGATATCTTGTTGAACCGTTGAAACAACCTGTTGAATACTCATTATATCCTCAGCATAATCTGAAAGAAAACATTGATGAAATTCAGGAATGGGTAATGCTTCTTATTGATGATCTTTATCTCATTTTGCTGCAAAATGTTCAACAATTCTTTCTAAAAATGAATTTCATAGATTTTCTTCAATGTTTACAGGTTGATTTTAATACTATAGAGTAACATCTCCTCTTAAGATATTTCTATGCTGACTTTTGTTTTTTAGCGGGAATATTTTACATGCGATGCGTTTTATCGTAATTGGTTGAAAATTGAGGTCGCAAATTCACAAAGCTCTCCTCTATCTATGGAAGAGAAAGAGTTAGCCTCCTCTGCTGCGACAGAAGCCATTGGTGCAGCAACTTCATTTTTGCAAAGTATGGTTGTGAAAATAATGTGAATCAGCCAAAATAATTGTTTTCTTGGTCCATTCTAGGACTAACTGTTTGGAAATTTCAGGGAGAGGCTCGACATGGATGTCAGTTCGAGATTCGTTGCATTATCCATCCCCTGTGTGGATTGAACTGCATGCAGTTGGAGTGCTTATTTCACCTTCTGGACATTGTGTGCCACCTGATGCAGCTGTATGCACAGCTTTTAAAACCTCCATTTATTCTTGTGTGGATAAGGAAACTCAAATTCTTCGACAATTACAGGTATGGATCCAGTTTGATTCACTCATCTGTCATCTTTATTTGCAATCTAGATGCTCTTGTAAGGCATCATGCAAATAAGGGGGGTCTAAATACGTCTACATGCTGCTGGATATTATTTGTATTCTCATAGTTCATTTTTCTTGTGGGACTGTGCTACTTGAGAAAATACAACAGAACAGACATGTGTGGTAAAGCATGGACAAAAGCAATCTAAATGTGCAGGTCATAATGATAAATCTTGATGTAGTGAGGACAGTGCATGTTTTGAAATGGATGCACTATATGTTACTGTAAACGTGTAGTTTCCATCTGAACATGGGGCCTCCCCAATCTACTTATCCAAATCCTTCTTGAACTGCAATGGCTAAATTAACCTTGCAGAGTGAAGTTCTAATAACAATGTGAGCATCTGTCCCTTGTATAGGGATTAAAACCAAGTTCGTAGACCATCTTGAACTACAATTCCTTACATTAATGCTTTCTAGACCATCTTGAACTACAATCATCTCCATGGTTAGCTCCTGCCCAGAGAAGTTCTAGTAGCGTGTAAGCATCTGTAAATTAATGAGGGTTGAAACCAAGTTTTTGTGTCACAGGTAACAGAAAGTAATGCATGGGTGCACTAGGTGTAACTCTAAAAATACGTACAGCATGTAGAGAGAGCGGTAGAGGATAAATGACAGGCATCCTATGAACACTTAATATGGTTATGGAGCAGGTACTGCTAGAGGGATAGTCAACAGCAATTATCTCCAAGCTTATCTTACCTGGATACTATGGCCTGTAACAAATTTGACCTGTAGGCATCATGGAGGACCTGTTTTTGTGGTTTTCCAACAAAAGTTTATTACTAAATGAGTGCCTGATCATAATATCAGCTGGATCACCAAATGTAAGCTGTAACTTTTATTTGTCTTTGTATTAGGTTGAAGTGGCTGAGTGTGGAAGTGGAAATGCTCTCAATGTGCACTTACGATGCATATATGTCAAGGAAGAAGAAATAGGGAGTACCTTAGATGGCAATGGTGGTCTCCTTGCGGCTGTTTTATCAACTTCAGTGAAAGGTAATGTTGAATAAATGAAGAAGAGTTACATTTCATAGCTGAAGGAGCTACTTTTCATAACTGGAGGAATATTTTATGGGTGATTTTTAAATTATGGATGAATGAACCTGTAATGTGTTTAGGGGAGGACTGGTGGCTTAATTTTGTTTTAAATGATAAACCAGGAGAGCTGGATCATTTTCGAGCAGCATTGAATATTTCACGCTTGGATGCATGGTTTGTTGATAAGGATGAAAAATATCTACCTGCAGCATACGTTAAACAAGGTCTATGCCGTCGTTGTTGCCTTCCAGAGCTTATACTGCGTTGTATGCAGGTAATGGATATAACATGTGAGAATTTTTGAGGAAAAACCGGAGTTCACTTGAAGAGTTTTGAAAGATTAAAAAAGCATGCTAAATTTTCGAAAATGTCGGTTTTTCAGATGAGGGTTTCTTTACTAGAGTCGGATTGTCTAGTGAATGATGATGATGATGATCTGGTTGAGTACATTGCATCATCGGAAAACAATATACACCAATTGTTTAGCCCCCAACAATTGCAGGTGAGAGATTGTGCAATACATCTTAATCCGCCCAATATGCTTGAATTATTTTCTTAATGATACAAGTCGTGTCACTAATGATTCTGCAGGAATTCTTGCTTCTTGAACGAGAATGCACATTACAAATAATGGCCATGGCAGAGGTTGAGGGCTAAGTAAGTCTTATTTTGCATATATGAAAAAAGTGAGTTTCAGTAGTGCAGGGAAGTAAAAATTGACTGTATGGAGGAAAAATTCCATCAGAACTTGCAACATGTATGCAGAGGAAATATTTATTAAATGACTGCAGCTCCTGATGATGATGGAGTAAGACCTTTTACTTCCTGAGTTCAAAAGCAAAGTGAATCTTCTATGTTTGGCAAACTCCTTGTATATATTATAACAGTCTCTCTGCCGTATATGCTTTGGCGCACGC
>JBBBWG010021168.1:0-12899 GCA_037176905.1 Azolla pinnata
ACCTTAATACATTCCTCTCTTTATATATCTTCTATACAATTATAGCTATAAATTTTCGATCTTGCTAGAAAATAAAAATCATAAGTATGAAACCCAATTTAAATGAACTATTAGGGTAACTTGATATACAAGAGAAATATCTTTAAATTAGGTGGGAGAAATTGAGATGTTTAAAATTTAGAACTATTATATGTGACTATTTTCTATTTTTCAGCAATAAAAGCATGTCTATAGTCTTTTGCCTATAAGAAAAATAATAAAAATTTAAAAGTTATATAATAACTATTCCTTAGCTATAATATAACCTTATAGTCAGTCAAAATAAAAATTGGGCTTAAAACCCTTTGATACCTTTAATTTCGAGTCTAGTCACACAACCTTGATGTATCAGACTTGCAATTGCCATCTAGAATTCAGAGGAATTGTTAATATTTTTAAAAATAATGTTAAAGTTCTTTTTAATCTCAAAGTGATACTTGACACCCTACACATGTCAGTACAAACGCTTGTGTTAGTGTTTGAGGTGGTTAAATGGATTAAGGGTTGACGTCAATTAGGGGACATCCCCTAGACTTATTAAAATAATTATATTAAATTTATAATAAATGAATTCCTGTACAAGTAAAGAAACTAAGTTATAAAAATCTACTAACATGTTTTGAATAGTGCGTTGTTCAATGGTAACTCAAGCCAACGACTTTATCTCCAACCCTAGCTAAATGTTTAAATCTAATTTATTATTCAAAATCTTATATTACATTTAATAATTTTATTAAAAGAAATTTGACCTAGATGCACCAAAGCTAGATGTGTGGTGTGATGTTAATGTTAGTGCGCCAATTATTGTCACATAAGTCTACTAAATTGCAAGGTAATGATGAATTTGACGCATTGTTTGACATGGAATTTGTTCATATAGTATTTTCAATTGGTCGCGTTAAACAATATAAGTCAAATTTTGTCTAAAATTTCCCATGACCTAGCGCGTTATTTACTCAGATTTTGTTGTGACTTTGTTACGACTTTGCCTGGATTTTGCTGTAATTTTGTTATAACATTATTGTACATTTTGACACAAATTTGACAAGGATTTGACACGTATTTAGCACATGTATTTGACACGATTCTTTATTGACAATAGTTAGATCGCATCAAAATCACGTTAAATAGCAACACTTTGTCACAAAAACTTTATGTCAATCTTTGATGTTGTTTAACACGCAAATTTTGCTACAAAGTGATGACAAAGTTACGTCAACTATGCATCAAATTACATACTAAATAATTGTACGTCGTCTAGTGTATACCTTGATGACAATATTTTTTTTCTCGTCAAACATTGAAGAACATATTCAACAAATTTGGTTGATTCCCTTTAAATTTAGAGAGTATAGACCCTATGCCAAAAGTGAAAAATGTGAGTTAATTAATCACAATTTAGTAAAGTTATTAATGATGTTTTCTCACCTAAGGTATCACAATTGATACGAGAAAGGTCAAGTCCATCAAGAATGGGTTGTCACTCTGAAACGAGTAAAGAATGTCCAATCAATCCTTGGTTTCCTAAATTTCTATCAAAATTTTATTAAAGGTGTAAACGGTCGACTTAAGATAGTGTTCTAGCTGGGACATGGGTAAGGGAGTGCCAAAGGGCGTAAACCCTAGCCATGTGGATTAATATGAACTTCTCTTATGAGAATAATGAGGAGCAATTAGTTTTTTATTGTCTTCATTAGTTTGCTACCCTTGCTTCCTCTCTTTCTCTCCTTTCTTTTCCTTTACAAAATCCCCGTGCGGGGGTAAAGCTGTCGTAGGCCTCACCCCCTCCGTTTTAAGACCCTGCCAACAAAGGGGTTCTCGGTTGTCATGAAACTAAGGTTCAATGTGTGACATTGGTCATGTGATGACACTATGGTATCCTAATGTGTTTGGCATATAATCTGAATGTAGAGAGAATAAAGCAAGCACATAGGCGCTTATGAAAAAGAAAGAAACAAATATAAAAATTTAAGTGAAGAATAATTTCGTCGATACTATATTTTCTTTTAAAAGCACAGGTCTTAGGATTAACCTCAGTTTTTTTTCTACCATTTTTTAACTTTTTTCCCTTGCTTTAGTTTCAATTTGAGAGACTTTTTTTTTGCTTTTTCCTTCGGGCTATCCATTATATTATTGTCTATATAAGGAGTAGTTAGCACGAAGTAGAGAGGAGCGGGGAAGAGAGAACTAGGGCATGAAGGATCAAATATTTGGTTACTCAAGGAAATTTTAATTACTATTCCACTACTCTTTCACGCAGCCCACTAAGTCTTTTCAAGTTAAAATAGATGCCTATGACTTTGTCATTATTACCATTTTATTCCAACCCGATCATAATTGAATATAAATGATATGATAAAAGTCATATCAAAATTCGAAAACTACACCTTTAGAAATATAATTAAATGTTTTACTCGACACATTAAATACACTATAATATTATATATATCTTATATATATAATAGTAGATTATCTATTTCTATATATTCTAAGAGTTTCTATTGAACTTCAGAAGTTATATAGCATTTTAAATATATCACTACAACTTTGTAGTAATTGTTCTTTCACTTATAAGAATAAACATACACTACAAGGTATTGAGCTTGTTGCTGCGAGATTTGCCGCGAAAAATTATTTGCAGAATTTCAGAAAAAGTCGCGGCAAAATTTGCAACAAACGACATTTTGGTTTGCCACGAAATTTTGCCGCGACCATTGCCACGACTTTTGTCGCGACCATTGCCGCAACCCTTGCCACTCCATTTCCGCGAATTTGCCGTGAGCTTTGCCGCGAAAATTACTGCCAGGTTTGCCGCGGAATTGCCACGAGCATTGCCGCAAGCTTTGGCGCGAGCTTTACCGTGACCACTACTGCGAGTTTTACCATGACTATTGTCACGCGTATATACGTGAGCTTTACCGCGACTATTGTGGCGCGCATATACGCGAGCTTTGCCGCAACTATTGCTGCACGTATCTCTGCGAGCTTTACCGCGACTATTGTCGCACGTATACACGTGAGCTTTACCGCAACTATTGTCGCGCGCATATACGCAAGCTTTGCCGCAACTATTGCTGCGCGTATCTCTGCGAGCTTTACCGCGACTATTGTCGCGCGTATACACGTGAGCTTTACCGCAACTATTGCCGCGCGTATATATGCGAGGTTTACCGCGAGTATTGCCAGGCGTATATACGCGAGGTTTACCGCGGGTATATACACAAATTTACCGCATCTATTTCCACGTGTATATACACAAACTTAAATTTAAAAATATTTAAAAGAAAAATAACCTTTTTTATCTTTATATACATATATACAGACATATTTATCTGTATATACATATATACATGCATATACACCTGTATATTAAAACATTCATGCGTTATTTGCTGCAATACAGCTTCAAATTAACTTATATTAGTATGTATTCACTTGTATATGTATACATACATGCATGTTCACCTATAATGTACATGTTTACTTCATATTCACTTGTATATACATACATATGTATACACACATATTGGTTTATGTATGGATAGATAATTGGATATTAATCATTTTATATTTAATTTAATATATTTATTATATCATTGTATGTTGGATTTAATTGTTAGATCACTTGATTGTTTCAAATGAGGTAAAGGGTGCAAATCCTGTCTGGGAGATAATGTTGGAGTATGGTCATTGCAATTTTGCAACAAACATGCAGGAAAATTGTATGTTTGCTGCAACGTAGCCGCGCTGTTTGCCGCGAGTTTGTTGCAACAAAGCTCCAAATTAACTTATAGTAGTATGTATTCACTTGTATATGCATAGATACATACATATTCATCTATATATTCATTTTTTCATGCATATTTATGCGTGTATGCATAGATATATGCAGATTGGTTTATATATCTACATGTTTGATGTAAATTCATATGTATAGTCATGCAAACATGCATATTCACTTATAATGTACATGTTTGCTTCATATTCGCTTGTATATGATTACATACATATATATACCCATAAATATTAATATATTCATATATATATATATATATATATACATGTATATTTAGATGTATACAGATATATTGGTCTATATATGGATAGATAATTGGATATTAATCAATTTATATCGAATTTAGTACATATATTATATCATTGTATGTTAGATTGATTGGATAGACCACTTGATTGTTTCAAATGAGGTGACATAATGTTGTAGTATGGTCACGGTAATTTTGCAGCAAATATGTAGCAAACACGCGACAAAATTGTATGTTTACTGCACATTTTGCCACGAGTTTACTGCAACATAGCCGCGCTGTTTGCCACGACTTTGCTGCAACATAGTCGCGTGTTTGCCGCGAGTTAGCTGAAACAAAGTTACAAATTAACTTATATTAGTATGTATTCACATGTATATGCATCGATACATGCATATTCATCTAAATATTCATTTTTCCATGCATATTTATGTGTGTATGCATAGATATATGTAGATTTGTTTATATACTACATGTTTGATGTATATTGACTTGTAAATGGGCAGATACAAACATATTCACACGTATATTGAAGCCTACATGCAAATTCATCTGTATAGCCATGCAAATATGCATATTCACCTATAATGTACATGTTTGCTTCATATTCGCTTGTATATGATTACATACATATATATACCCATAAATATTAATATATTCATGTAAATTTAGATGTATACATATATATTGGTTTATATAGGGATAGATAATTAGACATTAATCATTTTTTATATTATATTATTGTATGTTGGATTGATTGGATAGATCACTTAATTGTTTCAAATGAGGTGATGGGTTCAAATCATGTTTGGGATATAATGTTGTAGTATGGTCGCGACAATTTTGCAGCAAATATGTAGCAAACACGCGACAAAATTGTTTAGTTACTACACATTTTGCCGCGACTTTGCTGCAACATAGTTGCAAATTAACTTATATTAGTATGTATTCACATGTATATGCATGGATGCATGCATATTCATCTAAATATTTATTTTTTAATGCATCTTTGTGTGTGTATGCATATATATATGCAGATTCGTCTATATGTGTACATGTTTGATGTAGATTGAACTGTAAATTGTCAGATACAAGCACATTCACCTGTATATTGAAATTTACATGCAAATTCACTTGTATATCTATCAATACATACATATTCACTTATATATGCATCCACTTGTTTGATTCATATTCGCTTTTATATGCATACATATATAGGCATAAATCTTTATATATTCATGTATATCTACATGTATATGTAGATTTGTATGTATATTTAAATGTATTCATGCATATTGATTTGTATATGAATAGATGTATAGATTTCAAACATTGTAAGTCATAATAATAAAGACATATTTATATTTACTAATAAAATTATGTAAGTGTTTGTTAGCCCAAATGGCTTTATGACTTTATTGTGTGAAATGAGGTCATTGGTTCAAGTTTGAAAAAAATTTGCCGCGACCTAACCGCAACGTAGATAGATCGCGACAAACAACCCAATACCTTATAGTTTATACCCTTAATGATAAAACATCTTTAGATATTTTCTTCATACCACCTCTTTTAAAATTGTTTGTGAGAGGTAATTTATTCATTGAAATTTTCCATCCTTGAAAAAGATCATGACTTTCTGTTGTCTCTCAATAGCTATCACTCCTCTTGAATGATTGGGACCATCACACCATATGTGTCTATTTTCAAATCCTTTCGAGAAGTTCTACTTTTTTACAACGTAAGTAACTTGAAGGAAAGCTCTATAATAGCTTTTATGAGTTTGTCAACCACTAATTTTTGTATGTTAGAGGTTGATAGCCTTTTATCATTATCCTAAGAGTTACTTTAACTCTATCTTGTATATATCGATCATCATACCATTAGGCTCTACTGCATGTAGTCAATTCTAATTGGATACTAAACCTATGAGTATAATACAATGTTCTAGGAATTATATGGCTAATTTTTCTTGATCAGCCCAATTTGACGCCCTCAATAATATCATCTTCTTTGGTTTTAAAAGCTCCTTTCGATTTTAGTTAGCAGGTTATAGAGAGATTCATACTCTGTCAACAATTCTATAGACAAAATTTCCTTGTCCTCCTTGTCCTGCACCAAATCCAAGAAACTCCTCCTTGATGTATGGATAATATCACCAAGCACACATTCATTAAACAAAGCTTGCTTAAACGCAGCCAAATCATTAGAGTTCAATGTTGCAAGCTTGGAGATTCTTCCCTCAAGAGTTGTTACAACCCTTCTCGCATAATTTACTTGCACCTCATGTTGACTTAATCCTTCCCATTTTAGTCACATAAGCTCGTCATAATTACCGACAATGAACATAAATTCCTTGATGATCTTTTTGATGGTATACTCAATTTGTTGTAGAGCAGTTGCCCAATCTGGATTCTACACCATCCTTTTGAACATTTGAAGTACTACTTTCATTTGTGGCCACACAACATCTTCTTGATTACCTTGTGGGTGCAAGGCAATTTGTTGGTTGTCTATTTCTCTAAGCTTCCTCCTTCCACGTTAGGTTCATGACAGGTCACATCAAATCTCAATTGCCACGTGCAACGAAAAGGGAAGGTTGTATGTTGATCATAAGAAAAACCTGAAATAAGAGAAAGCAACCCTCTTCTAAGGTTGTAGGTCCCTCTTTACAATTGACCACTTCATGTCCAATGAAAAGACACAACCGACCATGTCTAACCATAAAATCGAACGCCTTTAATTTTTATTTTCTTTTTAACGTAATTTAATCTACATGATGGTCTACTATATGATGATCAAGTTAAGTCTGGGTATAGATGATACTTGCATTTCTCATGGTAAGATCAGCATCGATTTAGAGTCATTTCTAGAGTGATATCAGATCCCAGCATCTCGTTACGTTTTTTGCGTCATTTGCAGAATCTAACAAGAGAGCAAGAAACGACACTTACTACCTACATGAGAACGAGAACTTCACAATGAGATGGTCAAGTGCTTTAACAAGCGATTAATCACAACGAGTTCTTTAGCGGAGCAACCACCTCCAGATTAACCATTGAAAAGTAGCAGATGCCAAGAAAATTTCCTTCAGCAGAGCAATCACCTCCAAATTAACCACTGAAAAGCGGCAGATGCCAGGAATAATTTCTTCAGCAAAGCAACCACCTCCTCCAGATTAACAACCGAAAAGCAACAACCACTGAAAAGCAGCAGATGCCAAGAAAAATTTCTTCAGCAGAGCAACCACCTCCAGATTAACCACTTGAAAAGCAACAGATGCCAACAATAATTTCTTCAGCAGAGCAACCACCTCCTCCAGATTAACCACTGAAGAAAAGCAGCAGATGCCAAGAATAATTTCTTTAGCAGAGCAAACACCTCCAAATTAACCACAATTAACCACTGGAAAGCAACATATGCCAAGAAATGACTTGTTTTTCAACCTCAAATTTACAAGTGCTTTCTTGTGATCCCTTTCTCTCTTCTTCTTCTTCTTCTTCTTCTTCCTTCTTTGTTCTGTAACATGTCCTCTTCTTGCCCGCCATAGCCAAGACCTTGTATTTCCCAAACGTGGCTTGTTCGTGCACGGCTATGGTGGTGTATGTTCCTGCAAACAGCCTGTCTGAGCTCAGAGTGCTGTATCTTGCTTCCAGTTTGATTTTGCCTTGGGGAAACAAGAAACCCTCCACAGAGAAGTAACTGGGCTTTCTGCCCATTCTCCGCCATGCCTGTCTTGTGCTTCCTGTTTTCCACTGTCGTTTGTGCTGAGAGGTAGGGGCGTTGTTGCGGAATGAGGAGAGCACAGTATGGGGATGGTGCTTCTCCAGATTGGTCAAGGGGGTATCCAGTTTGGATCGACGTTCTTGGATTCTTTGCTTGCTCTCAGTAAGCCAGGAAAACCCCCATGCGGCTTCTTCAGAGAATCGATGCAAGCTGGGCATCGTTCGGTCGCACGGACTGTGTTGATCGATACGGAGCCCAATGTGAGGGCTTACACCTCTCTCTTCTTTGCGTCTCTCTTTCCAAGAACGTTTTATCATGAGGCTTTGAAGCAATTCTTGAAGGAATACAGTTTCATGCACACAGGTAGTAGCTGCTGCCAAACAGCAGTTGAAGCACTCTAACAAGCAATGGAGATATGGAACGCACAGCTCCTTCACCCTACATACAGGATCTGGCAACAACTGGGCCTGGGGCTATTGCAAGAATGGCCCTAAATCCGAAGAGGCCATCATGAATCTTGTTCGCCGGGAGGTTAGATCCCCATAAACCCTCTTCTTGCCAAACCTGCAAAATGGATTTGTGTAGTTGCTGTTTTCCCTATCTTCTGAAAAGGAGAAGAACTATTCTCTAGGTCGAGAAGTGCGATACCTTTGCTGGCTTTGTAAGCATTCAGAGCTTGGCTGGAGGCACCGGTGGCGGTGTAGGTCAGTTGGAAGCTTCTCTTTTGAGCAGCTATGGAAGCTTTGGACATTTTGTAATGTGTAAAAGTGCCATGGGTAGCTCCCTAAATGCAGGAAATTCTCAGAGGCTTGTATGCTATGGGCAGGTGCATATATGCTGGAGGTTCTCAAAGATGAGTACCCATATTCTTGTGCATTGAGCTATTGTATATGGCCACTGGAGGGGGAAGTGAGTGTGCAATACTACAATGCATTGCTCTCGATTGCCCATTTGCAAGAGTTTGCCGATGGGGTCATCATCGTGACCAACGAGTCTCTAATGTCTGTGTGCAAAAAAGCTGTGGGCATTCAGAGGCCATCGTTTCAAGAGATGAACGAAGTCGGAGCACGCGCATTCGCTTCCGTACTGCTGCCATGCCGTCGTCACCCATGGCCACGACCAAAGAATCCCATCAAGAAGAGCTCCGATGTCGATGGTATCAGTCTAGGAAACAAGTCTTGCTTCAATTTGCGAAGGAGAATTCCGCATACATGGTCAGCTTTGGACATGACATAATCGTGTGCTATGTGTGTATTTGGTTCAGGCATTCGGAGCAAGAGCGGCATTGCATACGATGATCGATGGGAGAACAAAGGGTTTCAGGGCTATCTGAATCTCTCAGATATGCTATCAGTTCTTACCCCACACCCACAATATCGAATGCTGACATTGCGAGCCACACCTCACGTAAGTAGAATGGAAGCGGAAAACCCCAACTGAACATATTCATGTTGGGGAACATCCTAAAAGATTCATAGATGTTATCTGCTGAAATTCAGTGTGTTGGACTTGCAATTGGAGAGAGAAATGCATGTTTTGATTAACCAAGGGTTTATGGACCACAGATGCCAGCGGGACTTTTGAAGGACACCACATATTCATGGGGATCTCATCTAAAGCAGTTGAAGCGGATGATATACACGGAGTCGATAGGAGGACAAGAGTGTATAGTGCATGGCGGCGGAGGCGGCGTCGGCAGACAGCGATCTTCATCTGCGGTGGATCGATGCCTTGCGAATCTTCTTGTTTTGCGGGGTAAAAGCGTGTCAGAGGCCGATGTCTCGTTGTTCGATGACAAAGCATTGTATCCGATATGGTCAGTGAATCCTCTGAGCGTGGCCACGAGCATAGCCGACTTTGGGGAGTATGACATGTTTGTTGGGATGCTAAGCAATGCCTATTCGGCTGTCGTCCCTGTTTCACACGGCCTGTCGAAAGCTGCCAACATGTACTCATCTCGAGCGTTCTTGCACCACTATTTTCGGCATGGGCTAGAGCAAGATGCTTTCGAGACATCGTTAGCAACCGCCGAAGAAATCGTTGCCCACTACAGCACGCTTTAAGAGTGCACATGGGATACGTGCAAAAAGAAAAGAAGCTAACAACTTCCTGCATATTGAATATGGCTCGAGATCACAAGGTTTATCTTGTTACATATTCTTATCGAACACAAGATGCATGGCACAATTGTCATCCTTTCACATTGATTCAAAGGATGTCTGCAAGACTTTTTGGTCTGTGGAGTTCACACACATTGTTTTGGATTTGATCACTTTTATCTGCCATTGGTGTTTCAGACTTCTCGATGAATTTGCCTGCCTTTCCTCACCTAGAAGATTCTCCATTGGGAAATAGCAGCAAGGTTTCATGTCGAGAAGCAACGACAAGGTTTCCCATGTCCGCTAATCGGAGACAAGAATATTTAACATAAGAAGAAGATCTGCTTTGTTTGTTAATAGAAAACTTTTGATGTACTACGATGTTTGAACGCTGAATCTCTTTTCAATTTGTGTCCTGAATCAATGCGGGATTTGCTGGTTTGGTTATCAGCTGGCGCGCTTTGTGTCAAACTTAAGTGCAATTCCATTCTGCATCAAGCTAAGAAAACCGTCTGATTTCCAACCATAACAGGGTCATGCTTGTGGACCATCAGATAGAGATACGATGCCTTATTTGCTACTAATGTTCTACACTGTGCCATTGGAGATCCTATTACAACGGTATGAAGAAAGATTCAAGCAAGAGGTGTGCAGTAACCACGCGAAACAGAGAGTTTTGAGGATTTTTTGGGAGCTTCGAGATGGCTTGCTTTGCCGATCAGCTGCTTGCCGACCGTATATTGATCTATCCATGCATGATTCATTTACATACGGCCTTCCGCTTTTGAATCATTGGATGCGCATATCAGGAAGAGGGGGTGCTTGATGATATTTTCTATGAGCAAAGCACGCTTCAGTATTCATATCATTGAATGTCCACATCAGGCAGACATCTTTTCCGATTTGTGGGACAGGTAAAGGATTCTCAATCTGATAAACACCAAGCCGAGAAGAAGAAGAAGATCCACTTGTTCATCAACTTGTTAATAATGCAGGGAATCCAACAAAATGCCGTGGAGGCACGTAGCGGATAAAATTCCTTGGGATAAAATCGAGTTATGTATATCACAAAAACTATTTTGTTTTGCATGCAGTCTCCTAAACCAATCTGGTTATGGATAGTACCAAGAAATTCATGACAGGAATGGTGGTGGGCACATCGACGGGGACGGAAGCAACGGTGCGAGTTTTTCAGGGGCGGCAATTCAGTCACGGAGGCGAGAGCTATATTTGGAGGAAACATGAGCCCCTGGGAGAATGCAAGGCAAGCCATGTGAATGTGAGAGCAGCAGGCAGGTAGGGACACATTTCCCATTGATCTGTTAGTTGAGCTTTTACTGTGCAAAACTGGTGGGGGTGAGGGAGCCAAAAAAGAAAAAGAAAAGGCCATGTATTGTTGTGGAGATGCTGGTGGCTGGTGGCTGGTGGCTGGTGGCTGGGGCCAAGGCCTAAAAAAAGCAAAAGGAAAAAGTGCCCAATGGTGTCAAAAGCTGCCAGAATGTTAATACTGATGGAGTGAAAAAGAGAAGAAATACATGTGCATTGAAAAGGGATGCTGATGGAGTGTAGGTGGGGGGGGGGCAGTTAATGGGCACCCAACTATAAAAATGGGGGCAACAACAAAGGAAAGGGGAGGAGATATCTGAGAGAAAGGAAGGAGAGAGAGAGAGAAGGAGATCAGATCAATCAGCAAGTGGGGAAGGTGGCATGGCAAAGGAGACTCCAAGCTTCTGCTTGATGCTGCTGCTTCTCATGGGCTCAGCAATGGGGGTGGTGATGATGATGGGTGGGGGGGTGATAGCGGCGGAGGGCAGGGCTCGAACCGTGGCGCATCGGGCTGGAATCGTGCCGATTTGCAGGACGACGCCGTATCCAGCGATGTGCAGCCATATCTTGCTGGCGCTGCCGGGGAATACGCCGCTCAACCGCCAAATCGCGGCAGTTTCGGAGTATGCATTGGCTCTAACGGAGTCCACTCGCGGAATGGTGGCGAAACAAGCAGCTTCAGGCTATGGCAATAGCAACAAAAACAACAACAACAACAACAATGACAACAACAACAATGACAACAATGGCAAGAGCAGGAGGCATCAGGGCTTGGATAGCGTAAGCACGATGAGCAGCAGCGGATCGGCGCCGAAGCTGACGCGGGAGGCGCTCGAGGACTGCATCGATCTCATGGGCAACTCGATCGACCAGCTCAAGGCGAGCATCGGCGCGGTGTCGACCCTGCGCCTCGACCGCGCCAAGCTCGCCCGCGCCCAGCTCATGAACGCGCAAGTCGCGCTCAGCTCCTCGCTCACATTCCAAGGCACATGCCAAGATGAGCTTAGCCAACAACAACAACAACAACAACAACAACAACAACAACAACAACATCAACAACAACAACAACAACATCAACAGCAGCAACATCAACAACAGCAACATCAACAACAACAGCAACAACAACAACATCAACAACAACAGCTGAAGCAGATCGCTCCTCCCGTCGTCTCCACCCTGCTTCGCGAGAGCGATGCCATTTCCCAGGCTCTCGCCGTCGGCCTCTCCCTCGCTAGCACCCTCCAGAAGAAGCTCCGCGCGTGATCCGCTTCGCTCCCCGCGATTTCGCCGCCGCTCCACCTTCCGTAAAATATATAGCGGTGGCGGATCTTCCGCCCGCCGCCAATGGCATATAAACCATGTGTGCTATGCAGTATTTTGTGTATATGTATGTGGAATCTATATGAGAATCTCTCTTGTACAACTGTGATGCTGCCCCTTTTGTATTACTATCTCTATCCTCCGCCTCGTTCCGCCCGAAAGCCACGATCGATCGATCGATCGCAAGCTCTGTTTGTCTGCCCTCTCCAAAACACCTCTTAAGACATTCTGGGCATTTTGATCTCTATCAGCTTCTTCTCTTCTCTATAATCTCTTTTATATGGTTCTTTGGTTTGTTCCGATCCGAGAGTGGATCTCATCGGCTTCTTCTACTCTCTAATCTCTT
>JBBBWG010021179.1:0-12893 GCA_037176905.1 Azolla pinnata
GTATGGTCGTCCAAAGTTGGTTGCTCCAACTCAGTTAATGGAAGTTTCCATTTTGTGCCTAACTCTCTCTCTCTCACTCTCTCTGGTGTTTTGGCCGCCACAGCTTGACGTTCCAGATCTGAAGCCTCCTCCTTCAGATCTGATCTTCTCTTTGCTTCTACCTATGCCTTCACGTCTCCACCATACTGTTGGAAGCCAGCGCTTGTTCTGCCTGACGACCTTCTTCTCCAACAGTCTTCAACGAGTCCGCAATGCACAAGGTTGCCGAACGCCCGATAGAATTACGGAGAGTTACGTTTGCGGACGTACCTACTCCTCTGGATGGACCAGCACAACATATGAGGTCGGCTTCACGGTCAGCTGACTCTCTTAGTACGGAAGGAGCCGTACCTCTGGAATATCCGAGTAGTACAGCTACTACTGATCCGACCAGTTCGGATGAACCAGGTTCGGACGTACGTAGTACGATCACACCAGAACCGGTTAGCCCAGTCATAGCACGTCGATCGAAAAGACTGTCACAGCCACCTGAGAGATACTCTCCCAGCTTGTTTTTTACGGATGCCGGTGAACCTACGACATACAGAGAAGCGATCGAAGCTACGGATGCTCAAGTTGGCAACTTACAATGGAGTCTGAAATGAACTCTATCCGAGCGAACGAGACTTTGGGACTTGGTGGAACTTCCGCGGAATCGGAAAACACTACCGTGCAAGTGGGTTTATCGACTCAAACAAGTGTCTGATTCCTCCAGTCCGAAGTATAAGGCGCGCATCGTAGCCAAAGGATTTCAGCAAGAGTACGACGTAAACTTCGACGAAGTCTTCTCACCCGTCGTTAAGATGACAACCCTTTGTTTCCTCCTCGGCGTAGTCGCACTCGAGGCCTTGGAGCTTCTTCAGTTGGATGTGAAAACGACATTCCTCCATGGTGACCTAGACGAGAAAATATATATGGAGCAGCCGCAAGGCTTTGCGTCACCAGGCCGTGAACATCTCGTATGTCGGTTACAGAAGAGCTTGTAGCGGCAATGGTATAAGAAGTTCAACGATTTCATACGGTCGATCGGCTTTCTTCGATCGGATGAGGACCATTGCTTGTACAGTAAGGACGCACCAGATGGGAGTCCCATCTTCCTCATCCTTTATGTGGACGATATGCTGCTCTCCGGTCAACATGTCGGAGAGCTTGCCGAGCTCCGACAACAAATGCTGCTGAAATTCGCAATGAAGGACCTTGGTCCGGCACATCATATTCTCGGATGAGGATCACACAGAATCGACATTCACGACAGTTGTATCTGTCTAAGTCCGACTATATCCGACGAATTTTGGAGTGATTCAGCATGCATACGGCTCAATCTGCTACGACACCGCTACCTGCCAACCTTCGGCTGTCACGAAAGGACTGCTCGACACCCGGTCCGGAGGGGGACCATATGAAGTCGGTACCATACGCACCAATTTTTGGCTCATTGATGTACGCTATGGTCGCGACACGGCCAGACATAGCGCATGCGGTTGGCGTCGTCAGCAAATTCATGCACAATCCCGGCCGCCCACACTGGAACGCAGTGAAGCATATCTTCAGATATCTGGTTGGCACAAAAGACTACGACATTAAATTTGGACCGAATGAACCCTTAGGCCTAGTAGGCTACACCGACTCAGATTATGCGGGTTGTCTCGATAGGCGGAAATTGACGTCCGGATACTTCTTCAGGTTCGGGTACGGCGCCATTTCGTGGAGATCGAAACTACAAGATTGTACGGCTACAAGTACGACCGAAGCGGAATACGTAGCTGCGTCGGATGCAACAAAGGAAGCGCTTTGGCTCGGACGACTAGCTTGTACGTTTCGACAAGTTAATCCGAAATGGATTCCGACCGTGCTGAGCAACAGCCAGGGAGCCATCGCTTTACCAAAGAATCTGATACATCACAATGCTTCCAAGAATATCGAGGTTCGGTACCACTTCGTTCGGGATTGCGCAACTAAGGAGAAGTTCAGTCTAGAGAAGGTCTCTACGATCGACAATGTTGCGGACGCGATGACCAAAAGTCTTTCGACGGACCGATTTCGGTCTCTACGGGATCGGATGGGCGTGGAGCTGATTCTGGACAAACTACGGAAATAGTAGTACCTTTTGCAATCGTACTTTTTACGATCATACTTTTCCGATTGTACTTATTTGTACTCTATCAACCCCTTGTTAGATCTGTAAAATTTGTATATCCTTTTTTTCTTTTTACGGATTCTTTGGAACACGCCCATTACGGGGGAGTGTCAAATACGGGCATCTAATGGCTGTGTTCACACTGTCCATAAGTGAACGGGTCATATTTGTAATAAGCCGAAAAGGCTTTAGCCCTAGCTTGGAGGTATAAATACCAAGCTCGTATGACCGTCCAAAGTTGGTTGCTCCAACTCTTGTGAATAGAAGTTCTGTTATTGTGCCTATCCCTCTCTCTCACTCTCTCTTGTACCTCTGCCGCCACTTCTCATCGCCTCAGATCTGAAGCCTCCTCCTTCAGATCTGATCTTCTCTTTGTTCTAATCTACCTCTTGACATCTCCAACATACCGCTGGAAGTTAGTACCTTGTTCCGCCTGACGGCCTCACCCAATCGCTCATCATGTGGTTGTCATGCATGGTCGTCACATGGCTTGCAGGCATGAATACGATGTGGCTTGCATGCATGATTGTCACTCGGTGGCTTAGAGGACTTGCGATGTTAGCAAACGTCGGAAGTCGTTTTTAACGTTAATACGGTAGTGCTTTAAGATATTACTAAGTATTAGTTCAAGTACGATAGTCTAATGAATACGATTTGAGCATATGTAGTTATAACTCATAGGTTCAAATACACATATAAGTCGTGTTGTATCGGTACTCATGATAAGCTGTTGATCATGATCATTCCTCGAGATGTTGATGAGATGTTGATTATGATCCTCAAGCTATTCTCTTGGCAAGATGTTGTTTACAATCCTCAATTTGCTAGCTTATAAGATGTTGATTACGACCCCTGAGTTGCAGTTGACATGCGAACTGTGATCCTCGAGCTTTTGATCAGATGCCGATTGCAATCGTCGAGCTGTTGATGAGATGTTGATTATGATCCTTTAGCTACTGGTTAGATGCCAATTTAAGATCATCAAGTTGTTGATTCAATGCGGATTACGATCCTCAAGCTCGTGATCAAATGCCAATTTAAGATTCTCGAGTTGTCGATGAGATGTTGATTACGATCCTAGAGCTGTTGCCCTTAAGATGCAAACTATGACCCTCGAGCCACTAATCAGATGCTAGATACAATCCTCGAGCTGTTGATCAGATACCCATTACAATCATCGAGCCACACCTAAGATGCTAGTTTTGATTTTGGGGCTGCAAACAAGATGTCGAGCATGACCGTCGAGCTGATCGATGTTAAGGTCATGACCAAGATCGCGACGAGATGCTGATGGCGACCCTCGAGAGGCTATAATGAGATGTTGATTAAGCGATCGATCCTCCGGCATTTGACAAGATGCCGCCGATGGCGAATCTGGAAGCTGTCGATGAGATGTTGAGCTGCTAGTAAGATGGATGGTATACAAACGCCTCAAGCTCTTGCCTAGATTCTAAACCCTAAACCCTAATCCCCTAAATCCTAAACCCTAATCCCAAAACCCATAACCCAAAACCCTAATCCCAAAACCCTTATCCCAAAACCCTAATCCCAAGACCCCTAAAGTACATGTATGTACCAAATCGCCCACATTCACATAGCTTCACCACCATCGCCATCGCCAGCTACTGCAAACCCTAATTCCTCCTTTCTGTTTCCCCACTCCACAGCGCCGGTTTTTCCTGATTCTCGTGCTCCAATTCTGCCGCATGTTCTAGGGTTTAGGGTTTTTCTGATTCTCCACACCAGGAAAGAAACCGTGAAGGCCAGTGAAGGCAAGTTTTGCTGCAGAAGACAGATCGATCGATCGATCGATCGATCTTCTCGTCCCATGCCTCCTCCGCCCCGCCCCTCCTAGCTCTCGGAGGAGCAGGAGACAAGCCGAGCAGGTGTCTTCACCGGCGTGGGCGTTCCACAGGTATGCATCGCCTTTCTTTCTCCGAGGTATGTTTCCCATGAACAAGTAACAGTTCTTGGCCCCTCTGCAAAGAGCAGGCGTATGCCCAATGATCCGTGTTTAGAGACCTGCAACTCCCGCCCGTGTCTCCTAAGCTTTATATATATTGCATGAAACTCTAGTTGCTCAAGAATGGATATACATGATCGGAATTTTGAAGCACAAGGACCTGCAAAGCCCTGTATTTCAAGCTGTGGAATGAGAGAGGGAAAACATATTTTTTGTGATTCAAGTGGCACCCCATGATTTTTTCTCTTTCGACACTTCATCGATACCAGCGAGCAGATATGGGATCTTTTGCGGGCAAGAATTGCACCAAGCTCATCTTTGTATGCAGTAATTTCACCTAGCTCACCTTCATATACCTAACAGTCATTCCTTCCACCTCTACTAGTTCGGTTGGAAGGGGCGCAATGTGTTGCATAGGCAATAACCTTCAACCCATAATGCAGTGGCTCATTCAAACCATTGTTCCAATCTTGATCGATTCCGAATCATGCTTACCCTTCCAAAATTGAGCTTCTGCTTATGTTTTACGAAAGCTTTATGCGGCTGGTATTCGTATGTGTGAGGAGACACGAGAAATTCCAGGTGCATAGTATAGCCATCAATTCAGAAGTTTCCCCTCGATACATTCCCACAGCTAATGCACAGATGGGAATCCATATAAACTGTCATTTAATGATACCGTAAGAGATCACATGTCACGGTTGTTTGAAAATTCAATGTTAGGAACAGTCGACAGACAGCTGCTTGGTCTGATAGTATGCGCTGATATCAACAAATATTTAGGCTATGTAGATTTAATTCCGTGATTCTAAACAAGAAGCATAGTGACTATTATGCTCTCTCAAGTTAATTTGACCTTACAATTAGTTCAATTCACCAAACTGTATGGCATAATGCTAAATGAAAGACATTGGATGATCCAATTTCCATGAAGCAATGGGAACAGGTGCTCAATCATCGAATTACTGATGGCTGTACAATCACATTGATCAGACAATATTTTACTGTTACAGGCTAAAATGTACCATTTTACCTTAAAAATTACTCATTGTGTATGTGCGAATCAGTAGTGCCCAGATAATTTCTGAACTTCGTCAGGGAATCAAGTTTTTTATACATTTATCATCAGGGAATCAAGTCAAGCCAAAATTATACCCTCATTCTAGCCTCTTGCAGCTTGAGGATTGTTATCAGCATCTTATCATCAGCTCGAGCTTGGATAAGATGCAATATATTGCTCCATGGCCACAAGAGAGAAACAGAAGAAGTTGAAATCGTTAGCCGAGAGTGTGAACATGGGAAGGTAAGAAGGAGAAACCCCTGGCTCTAAAACCCTAGATACCTTAAAGAAGCTCACCATAGCCATATAGCCACGCTATGCAGTTGCAAGGTCTGTATGTGTCTGTGGCTCCTTGCCCCCTTTTCTGTGCCAATGACGAGAACCTTTATGAAGGGATGATAAAGAAGAAGCACACACAGATCATCACCGATGTTCTGCTGCTGCTGTTCTTCTTTTCTGATTCTTTCCTTTTTGATTGTCACTACCACCGAGGCACAGCATGGCACAAGCTAGGAACAGTACTCTTTGTCCTCTGCTGCATCTGTCCGTGTGCATGTAACTCTTATATGTGGGTTGTGTAATTTCCCTCTAGCTCAACATGCTCATGTTCTGTCTGCCCATCTTGGTCTGTGTGTCTCCAGCTGTACGTTTGAACTTCAAACACTCACAGCTCCAAAACCTGAGTAATGGGAATCCTAAGACCTGAGCAAAACGCAACCCTAAGATCTCAGAAGCCACAACTCTGAGATCAGAGCAAACATGACAACCCTAAGTAAGATATGGGCAATCTTAATTTAAAGACCTGACTAATCTAAGCCCTAGAACTTGATCAACTAGAACCTTGAGTGTAGTTGAAAAAACATAATGATGAATTTTAAGGAACCATCGTGAGATATTGTGAATACACGGCAAAAATATTGTAGTAAAAGGTCCTGAGAATTTGCATCTGCTATCCTTTTCCTGCATTGAAGCATTTTCCCATCCTTAAAGAGTGCCAGGTGAGTTGATTGGGAGAATACAAGACTGGCATATTTTGGTTTCTGCTGATTCAAAGAGAATTACTTTCTTTTGGGGAGGGAATTGTCTCTCACCCGATATCTGATCATCAAGCAATCGTCCTTAAAATTCGAAGAGGTGCCTCGAGCTCAAGGCAACAACCCATTTAAAGGGAAATTGAGGTAAGTCTCTTAAAACAAATCTTACAGTTAAAACTTAGACCTGCAAGCTTGTAAATATGTAGAAATTTTGATAAAAAGAAATATGTTTTACTGCAATGATATACTATGCATTGGTTACATAGCTGTCAAAAAACATGCCTTTATATATAACCCACATCAGAATATTCAGTAGTATTTAACACGTTTTCTGCATTTTAGACCTACAATTTTTTAAATTGTACCATGTATTCTACATGTTTCCAGGAAACGCAAATATAATAAACATTGGACGTTTGGTCCAAGAAATCTTGTAAAATGAAGTGATTTCTGTATTTAACAAAGTTTCTTGCATGGCTTCTTTATCACGTGATAGTTACATGAATTAGAGAGGTTGAATCATACAAACTCAATGCATCAACTGTCAATTGCAAGCAAATATAAGCAGTATCCAACATATTTTATTTTTAGTGTACATATGCTAAATATTTAGAGAGACGTAGAATAGTCTCGAAGTGCGTGCCATGTATGGTAAGTATTTTAGAGCTATGATTGTATATGACACCTGAAGGGCAAAATTATGATATTACTAGGAAGCTGGCTTTCTCCTTACATTGACCATCTAGTAGACCTTTTCGTTGAATTGGTGGAGCTAGTCACGTCTATTTTAACACCTAGCCTTACAGAGAGGCTAATGCTATGTCTGGGGTTCGCTGGAAGTACAAGGATGCAAAGCAATTCTCTCTGGAGAATCCCATTTCTGAGGTTTATGACAAGATGAGGAGCATGACCCCTATCAAATCATTGCTGAAGGACACTGCTGTGCTCCTAGAAGCGGATGCATGTCAGTCTGAGCTCCTGAACAGTGCTTATTTTGGCCGGCTCCTCCTCGTCGGACCGCGCAGCAAGGTTTCTCTTGGTGAGTTTTCAGTTTCTATCAGTTTTGCTTTTGCTCTCTCCAACAGATAGGTTCTTTTTAATCAAATTTGTACTATTCTATAGCGTTAACGTCATCATAACACTTGTATCTCGCTGTATCTCTCTCTCTCTAAGAGCTCTACACCTAAGGGTTATGATTTGACCAACGATCAACTACCTTTCTCCTCCCAACTCTTTCTATAGACCGAAATAGGGGATGGTGAGAGACCCTCTTTGAATATTATGACTACTATTACCATCTCTCTGTTTATATACCAAGTAATGCTACCTTTTTTCCACTTCAAACTATTTATATTATCCCATTTTATTACCATCTCTCATTGTATGTTCATTACGAATGATTGGCTACATGCGCGCACACACACACACACTCTCTCTCTCTCTATTGTATCGTTCGTCTCATGGGCCATGTCAGCATAAGATGTTAAATGTTTGTTTCTCAGGCATGAGCATGTGTACACATTTTTTTTGTGATGGAAAATATTGGGTTTCATTTTTCATGTAAACTTGACAGATCACATTAATCTTCCCATATCAACTGACCTTAATGAAGAGGTTTTTGTGTATGAGCTTGGTTTGGAGGAGGCTTTTTTCATGTGCCACGAATTGAATTGCTTACGGGTGTACCACAAATCGAGTAAGGTAAGCTATATGTTCTGAGTCTTATGGTATTATGGTATTATGGTATTATGGTGTACCACAATCACACATTTCGTATGCGTATTATGGTGATGAAACGGTCGTTTTAACTTTTTTATTTGCAGTAGTGTAAGAATGCTTTTCCTTCAGGTTAGTATTTTTACCAATAGAATATTTGCATGAACCACTTTTATATTTCTGTCGTTGAAAATGATGTATAAGGGAGAGATTATGCTTAATCTGATTAATCACTCGTTTGAAACGCAGGGTGAGTGGATGTTAAATGCTTCTGGGGATTGGCGTCATATAAGTACATCAGAGCTTTGGCTTTTGTTGGTGGAGAAAGAGAGTTTTCTATGTTTTTACAAGGCTTATCATCATCTAAGGATAAGAAATTGGATTGTTCGAAATGGGAAGCAATATGGAACAGATCTTATTGCGTATAGGCATCATCCATCTCAAGTACATGCAGAGTATGTGGTGACTCTTTTTAAAAAGTGCAAAGAAAGTAAAAGAAAAGCTGGTACATTTGCTTCACAAGATCTTCACCTCATGGCCCAGATTTCTTGTCACATAGGTATGCAGTAATTATCATTTCTGAGAGTGAGAAGCAAACTCAGTTGAGTTCATGGAGTTCAATGCAAGGTACCATTCGGCTTTGTGGGAGTGTAGCCAAGGTAACTGGTCTTGTTTATCTTCCTTCCTTCTGTGCATTTTTGAGCATGATTGATTTCATGTTGTGTGGCGTATGTTTTTGGATTCTGCTTATGAGAAAATTTTGCTACAGACCCTGCTGCTCTTGCAAGTTATTCAAGTAAATCCGCATGATTCTCAAATTAAGAACCTTGACAAATACTTGGTCCAAGAGACAATTGTGAAACGTTGGCTTCCAAACAAGAGCCGAATGGGAGGTATCGATGGAAGTGGTTGCAAACCATGATGGATTTGGATTTTCCAAATTCATTCTCAATGATAGCATTTGCATGTTGTCACACTCTTAAACTTCAAGTGGCTATTCTTTGTTTATTTTCAAGTCCATTGGAACCCTTAAATTTTAGTACTAGTTCTTATAACGGACAGAAGAGAGTATATTCTGCCTTAAGTTTTTTGCAATTTCGAATTGCTAAGGCTTCTCTTAAAGCTGAGCTAATAACAATTTGCCAAAGGTGGCACATTGTTTATAATTAGGCCAGTGTATATTGTTGGACACAATATGATTTGTTCCAGATGTAGACTGCTGCAGTCAATGCCAGAAATCTCTATCAATTAATAGTATTTATCTGGCAATCAATCTTGATCAGACCATTGAACTTCCTATGTAGAATATTAGGACACAAAATATTTAATTGAACAGGACTGATAAAGTGGACTCAATAGTCCTAGAATAAGAAAAGCAATCTGATACCCAAATATAATTTTCACGTTATTTGAGAGTTACAATATATACATGTTCGGCATTAGAAAGATCATTTTCACAAGGTGAACAAATGAATGATCAGAGCACATTAAAACACAAAATCGTCAATAATGACTACAAAATCCTTCAAGGATGAACCCACCTGTCTTGTCTATTGGAAAGAAAGACGTAGGAAATTCTCCATTAGTTGTGAAGCCATCCTTCTCTTATATTTTGTGAACATCTGTGAGCTTTAATCAAATCTGCTGTAGTTGGTGGTGCACAAGTCCAAATAACATGCCCTCACTCTTATAGTTTGTTTGCTTGTTAATCTACCTCCCAATGATTTGGAGTTCATATAGCTTTAACCAAATCTGCTGTAGTAGGTGCACAGGTCCGAATAACATGCCCTCATCCTTCTTTACTTTCGAGTTTGTTTGCTTGCTAATCTACCTTCCACTGATTTAGAGTTCATATACAAATAAAGAACTTTAAGCATATTAAAACAACGAAAAGCAAAACTGAAATCTCATCCATATTCAAAAATATCCAGGAGGAGGCTTGCTGCTTACCCTGCCACTCCCATACAACCTTAGACTCCCCTTTAACTAATCTTGGATATTGATCAATCCGTGAATCTTTACTCACCATCTGTTCAACCTAAATATTATAAATCAGTGATCATTATAAGCATTTACCTAAGCAAACACTGTTTCGTAATGTACCACAACATTTATAAACTACTACCACAACATTTATAAACTACTACCACAACAATAACCTCTGATAGCTGAATTTCAGCAGGTTTTAGGGTTTGCAGCAAAAAATGTTTACTCTATAAAATAATATATATACATACTCATAGAAAGAAGCATTTGATTCGGTCTTAAGTCCAAACACTGTCCTACTTAACAAATCAAATCGTACAAATGTACATTCCAAGAAAGATCACAACAAAAATGGATGGCCATCCATCGTCACCTAGTCATAGACTATAAATCACAAGAAATTTGAATGCCAGCAAAAACGTATGCTTTCTGTATTTGGGACTTCAAAAATGGTTAAAAAAAAGAAAGTCACACTGAAACAACATGAGTGGTTATATTTTGCTATCTCACACATACCATTGACCAAGCAGAGTTGTTTTGTCGTTCGCGTGGTGTGAGAAGGTGATCTCGAAGATGTGAGTTGACCACCCATGTTTCCTTTCCCAAAGACTTCTGCTGTGCTTTTTCTTCCAATGCTTCACAAACCTGTTATAGTCAGAAGGGCTAGATTTTATACGTACAATGACAATTTCTCATGTCCTAGCTACTCCAAAAAATAGAATAAAATAAACTGCTATCTTAACAAATAATGCTTTCCTGCAGATATAACTCTTCAGCTCGGCTTGTAACTTTGTGTTTACGATATAGCTGAGAAAGGAGTTTCACTACTAAGAACACCTGCAAATAGCGTACTCACCATTAACTTTAACGAGGATCCTTAACTGTAACAAGGCATCTAGAGAAGGTGGGATATGTCAGCACATACTGATGATGCAGTAGCAAGTAACATGGCATAGTTATAAGCAATCCACTGCTGCAAGCAGCAGAAATAAGACTTGTACTGCTCACGTAGCTCCATAGGACATTGTAACTCCAAAGCACTAAAAGCCATGGAAAATCCTCGTTTTAAATGACAGATATATAAACAGAAGTCAAGAATCAAGAGAAAATCTTTGGCGGGATGGCAAAAAATAGCTAGCATTGCATGATATATGAATGCTAACCTCGGTAAAACAGTTAAACTGACCTATCTGAAATTCTCCTCTCAATAATAAGCTTTTTCTTGGCAGCTTTCACGCCTTCTTCTATGGCAAGCCTAAATTTCAAAGGATCTATCGCCAATTGCTTATCTATCCCAGAATTTTCCACAAGCAAAACACCCTCATCTTCAGAAACCTGTACTGAGATAGAATAAGACGTCAAATTACTTCTGCATGCTTGCATAACTCACTGTAAAAGGAGGCCACATACAGCTTATGTCAAGGAGTGGCTTGATCTTTTGATAAAAGCACTAAAGGCTTGATCTACATTTCTGATGTAAAAACATTTCCCTGAACGATTCGAGCGATTGATTTTCTCAGCAGGATAGGCCCTAATGTGTTGAGATTCTTTTATTTTGAATGCAATGTCATTGAGTGACTACCACTTAAAAGTTGGCACTAGCTATATACAAATTGCACAACATGCAACAGAAATTCCCTGAACAACTGTAGCAGTTTTCAAACTCCAATACTTAGTCTGGAAAACTTTTGTTGCAAGATGCCTAATTTGTATAACAGAAATGAATATGAACCTACATCATCAGCTTTGGGGAAGACATTCATAAAAATATCCCCATTTATAAGGCCTTTGGCCCGCCTTAACTCGAACGAGACCAAAGGTATAAGCATACCCAATCATGCCCACTCCACTTGCAGTATGGGAATTCAAACCGACCGCATACATGCTGCAATACATGATCTTCCTGAGAAAATAAGAGTCATTATTAACACACACTTGCATTTTGTTTGGAACCTCGTAATGAGCACAAGAGGCATAACTGGATGCATTCCTCAACAGCTGCGAGCAACAAGAACAAAAAGTGGAAAGGCAAGAGGTTTGCACTTACAACAGCTTTAGCAGCCTTCTGTGCTTGCTGATCTTTCTGACACACCCTTCCATGCTTGTTGAATCCAGGAAGACATTGTAATTCACCCCCATAGCATATTCCATTCGCCGGGCAAGGCTGACATGACCCTATGCTCAGGATCCATGCAACAAGAACCCTAGTTTTGAGACAAATCCTAAAGGAATTTCTTCCGGTCGTTATTCCTAAAATATTCAGACTTGACATATTCACTCTACCGTTACAGCTATGCTATCAAGCTGCCCTTATGAAAACATCATGACTTATTAAGTACTCATGTATGATAATGTACTATCGTGAGAACATGGAAAAACTAGGTCTGCAGCCATACTCCATTGTTATGCATTATAGCATCGACTAAAGTTTATTGACACTACGGTGATGGCACTGAGAAAATCATCGCGGTGGACAATCAGTTGGCTATTCCAGCGGTTGAACACCGGTTTACCCTAAGATGGATAAGTTGAATCTCCCCATATCTGCTGAGCCTAACAAGTAATGCAATATGAAGTACAAGCATCAACAAAAAGACTGATACGATGGCGATGCATAATCTGTTGGTTGTTCGAGCGGTTGAAGGTCAGTTTACCGTGAAGGTGGATCAAGCAATTAGCAGCTAAACCTAACAAGTGATTCAATTTCCAATAGCATATCATGAGTGCACACCAAGAACCCCATAGAGCTACTCCCAAAGCTCTTGATCAACGCTTATCAGTGTTGAAAACCACAGAAAGATCAGAAGCGGAACAAACGTCGAGCCGACTTGGAACAGATACAGGAACGAGGCGAGCTATATATCGCTGTGGGAGAAACCGCTAAAAGATGAGAACCGCAACGAGTATCAAGCAGACTTTGAACGGATGGAGGAGGAATGAGGCGGAAGGGAGTGGGGG
>JBBBWG010021190.1:0-12891 GCA_037176905.1 Azolla pinnata
TTGCAATTTGGATTGATATACTCTATTTTAGATTGGAAAAAATATATAGGCACATAATTTACAACATAATCTCTGGCGACAACAATTGTTTATACCTCTGATTTCCCTAAAATCAACTTAAATGACAGTTAATCAGATTTGTTGCGGTAATTGCGCGGATAGGTTGCGGCAAATTTGTAGCAAAGCAGTGGTAAACTCGCGGCAATATCCCGGCAAAATAGCGGCAAAATCGCGGCAAAGTCGTGGCAAAACTAGGGTATCTTAGGGCAAACTCGCGGCAAATTCGCTGCAAAACTAGGACAATTTCGCGACAAACTCGTGGCAAAATCGCGGCAAAAACGCAACAAATATGCGGCAATTGGGTGTAAATAATCAAACGAGCGGTAAAAAGTTCGGCAATACAAGCGGAAATGTTCGCGGATAAAAGAGTTGCAATATTCCCGGAAATCAGAGCAGAAATACTCGCGGCAAATGCGCGGCAATATGAATGAAAAATTGGAAGTGTCCTGCGCGGCAATAGGTGCGGCAACCAGAGCGTAAACACTCGCGATAAAGTTTCACATTGTATTTGCGGAAAAATGTACGACTAAGTTGGCGGTAATTTTCGCGGCAAAAGTTGCGGCAAACATGCGGATAAAGTTGCGGCAAAATATGAGATCATGTTTGCTGCAAACTCGCAGATAAAATCGCGGCAATAGGTCCGGAAATGGGCGCAGTAAATTTTCGGATAGGGTCGCGGTAACTATGCGGTAAAATTGCCGCGCAGGGAAAAAAAATGCGGCAAACTCGCGGCAAACTGTCGCGGCAAACAACTATTCTTGTTGTAGTGAATCTTAAAGGTTGAATATGACCCTTTGCAAGATTCTCGTCGAGATTAGTCCAAAGAATTTGGATCTTTGGTTCCGACAGATGTAGATCGATTAAAGAGTCCTAAGGTTGGTGTTCAGGCAAGGGATCCACATTCTTTTTTTTAACATGTCCCCAAAGTGCTTATACTTCGATGGTAGTGAGTTCTATATAAGAACTGGAGTGCTCGACTCAGTTGCACTATGCAGAAGTACCTTCATTGAGACTTCGACATGACCATCCACCTTGAAGCTAGTTCCTACTTGAATGGAGCAGTGAACGCCAAAACCGATTTGGGCCCTTCTAATGTGGCAGCATGAGATATTGTTTTGACAGTCGAAACCTCCGAGCTAGTTTGCAATGTAAAAGCAATTGAGTGGTTGCACCAATCGACAATTAGGTTATGTGCCTTCAGCCAAGATAAATGAAGTATCATTAGGTGTTGTGGTGAAGTGATGATGTAAAATGTTAAGACCTCCTATAAGTGATCACCAAGCAGTAAGAGGAGTGGACAATGGCTTCTATAATTACGCCAGAGGAAAGCATATGCCCATTGATAGCTTCCACTGGAATTGGTTTAGGCAATTGGACAATTGGAAGTTTTTATTTATGAACGAACATTTTGTCCATAAAACATGTGGTTGCCTTGGAATCAAGAAGCGCTAAGGAATCAATTGAACTAGACTTGAAATGGATGCTTATTGGGAAGGAAAAATCATCTAGAGGGGTAACGGAACTTTGGGAGAAACATGAATTCATATTGTCCAAGCACATGGCTCCTAGTGTAGCTGGACACTATCATTTTCTGGTTGTTGGGACCGTCGAGTTGTAAAGCATTATCACCGATCATTTCTGTTGGGCAGAAACGAATTAGATTGGTGGAGGCACCACAATATAAACATAGCCCATTGCTTCATCGAAACCTTCATTCAGCCTCGGTGAGTGAAGCTTGAGCTCTGTTAATTTCCATCGACACAGGATCATTAGATGACTATGTTGGAGGGGATCTCAATGTGGGCTGCCGCCCTTATGTCACTCGCTCCTCTTGACAAAGCTCAAAAAGCTAGTTGTCACAACTGACTTCTTGTGTGATATCTTGTGACTAGGAGGTAGGCTCCGTAGTCGTGCCGTACGGCACCGGATCTTCGCGTGAGTTGGGTGATGACCACTAGGGTCCTAGATGAGAAAAGGAAGAGAATGAAAGAAAGAAGAGCAAGATGAATGGTAATGGGTTTATAGATTATTATTCAAGAATCTCTCTGACAAGTTCTTAATGATTTCCAATGCTATTGTAATAATATGATTGATGAGGATTTGATTCCAATGATGAATCCCTGATTTCATGTTCTGATCAGATGATGACCTGATCAATCAATGATCAAGGTTTGAACTAGCCTTGTTTTTGTAGTTGATCAGGTGTTATGTGCATGCCTTCATGCATGCTAGTTGTGCATGTATACATGCAAACATGTCATGCAGCATGCGTTCATGCACACTAGTCATGCATGCGTGATTTTCTTGTTTGAAATGCACATGAGATTTGGTTCTATCATCTGTGGATGTATGTAATTTTAATCATAAGAGTTTAGTGTAGGGTGAAACTTTGAGTTTGATAACGTGGAGTATAAGGTTCAAGTCTTGCTTTGTGCATATATAGTACTAGTTTATCGATATGTTATCCATGCTTATATTTTTACTATTTGGAATGGGTGTACCGTGTACGTTACGACACTTGCCCCCTCCAAACCTACACATCCTCCAGTATGTGCCGAGTTTAGCCAATCCCGTGTTGGCCTAGGATAGTAACGGACCATAGTCCTTCAAGTTCCAAGGTAGTATCATCCTCGCCAAAGTTCTTGTATTGTCCTTCAACTTTGCATGAATGCGCTCGTGAAGTCGTTGAAGTAATTACCGTTAATTAGCGTTGATTGATTTGCTTATTCAGTACACTATCAAAATCACATTCACCGTTATTATCAAATCCAGTTGTGTTTTGACTGGCATTCACTGCTTCTGTTGCTCCCTCGTTACTCATCTTATTCTTCATTTTATTTTCTTGGTTGAGGTCTTTTCCTTCCTCAACTAGTTTTCCTTCTATTTCTTCGATAGGCTCTTCATTTTCTTTAGAAAGTTCTTTCCTTGTAGCTTCTTCTTGAATAGAACTGAGTTGCATAGGTGCCACCAAACCTTGGTTTCTCTTCAAAAGGCATGAGTCTTGATGATCTTCCTCCAAGATCTTTTGTTGATGTTGTTGTTTTGGTGGTGGTGATGTTGCTTCTTGTTGAGGTGATGGTGTTTGTTGTAGTGGTACTTGCTTTTGTTGTGGTGGTGCTTCATTTTGTTGTGGAGCTCTTTCTTCAAGAAGTTTCTTCAGATCAGGTTGTGGCTCAATGTTGGAAGTTCTAAGCTTAGATGTTGGCCCGCATTGATCTAGTTGTTTCTACTTTTCTTCAATAGAAACTTCACACTATCCACACAAGGCATATGTAGTTGTATTTTCCACAAGACAGTCCCATCCTGTTGATCTCTGGTTGTCAAAGATTCTCTCATCGAACACATTTTGCAGATCCATCCGTTGCTCGATATTTGATGTGATCTTCACCGCCAATATCTTTATCTTCCCACGATTCTAGCTCTCTGCTACATGCGATGAGCTGACCTCATCCTCCATGCACCGCCTTTTCTCATCCACAAAGACATCGTGGTGCTGGCACAAGGCTTGTACACTCGTACGGTCCACCGAGAACTCATAACCTGTCGATTCCCATACATCAATCGCTTTGCCCCGGATTTCGCTTATGCCAGTCTCCCTCACAATCTCTAGTACTTGAGGCAAAAAAGAAGCCGTTGTCGCAAAATCACCCATGCGTATTCCAACTATGGTCGCGTAGCTATTTCTGGTCACAATTTCTTCTTCCAAAATTTTCTTCATACCTCCCTTTTAGTAGTTTGTTTGAAGCGGCTTCCGAGAATCCATCGAATGGATGCGGCTTCCTTCATAGTAAATAAGGTTGCGACATAGCGCCTCCTTACAGTCATTACACTTCCTCTAATCGTGCATGGCGTCATCGTACCAAATGCAATGCTGGTCCAAAGTGCTTGATCGCTCGTCCACTCTCCTCATTGCCTTGATCTTGAAATCTACAATCCCTTTTAGTAGTTGCTCCAACATGGATGTGTCAACTCCAACCTCGGTCGAAACCTCACAAGTTTGCGGTCAATGGCTTTCCCTTCCAGCTCGAGACCTCTATGTTGGCTCCAGGTTCCTTCTCTCCTCCCCTACCAGCCACTGACGCCGCTTCGTAAATTGGGTCATGCCACTTTTCATAGTGTCCCGATCATCTGTTAGCCTGCTTTTTGTAGTTATCTCTTCTAGAAATGTTCCAAGTTCCTGTCTGTCTCAGACATCCACAGCACATAAGAACATGACAACCTTGTCCGCCGCAAGGACCGATTGATTGTGTGCGAATAACATCTCGAAGTGACTCTCGAATTGTAAGAACACCTTGAGGACCTTGTTCGGAGGCTCCACCCAGTCCTCAAAACCCCTCCGTGTTGCCTTCGAAGATACCTCCAATTCATAAGTTGTTTTCAATGCTTCTTCAAACACCGGTCAAGTCGAGTGTTTCACTGCAACTCATAGAGGCTCCCCTGAAGACAATCTGTAGCCACCTGGCTGAAAGATATGACTTGATAACCCTTCAAGATTCTGCATTGCAGCATCTCTTCCTTGTAAGCTTGCAAATAGTGAGACACATCCTTCCCACTAAATTCTCCATTTCGCTTCATGAGCCTTTCCACTACTGATGCAGCTTCCGATTGCGCGTGCTGCTCTTGAAGCATCGTCTCGAACAATACCATCAAATCGATCTCCGCTGGCTGGTTCTCCATCTCCTTGTCACCTGTTTCACATCAGGTTCACCAGTTGATGTTGTGTCATATAGTGTCGAACCTTCGAGTGAGTAGGGTGAATGAAAGAGAGAAAAGCAAGATGAATTGTAATGGGTTTATAGATTAATCCTCCAGAATCTCTCTGACAAGCTCCTAATAATGACTAATATTAATTTAGTAATATTTTAATTGTATATGAGAGTTTAGTGTAGTGGAAAACTTAGAGTTTAATAACGTGGAAGAAGTGCAAGGTTCAACTTCTCCATTGTGCACGTACAATATTAGGTTATCGATATTTACTGTTTGGAAGGGATGTACCGTGTACATTACGACACCGTTGTCGTGTGTCTCTTCATACACGATATGAAACATAATAATTTTATGTTAGCCTAGTACTTTGGTGCGAGGAGATTAAGGTCCGCAAGAGTTTCCAAACGTATTTTACGGCATGTTAATTGGGCAAGTACGGTTAAAGTTACGAATAAATCAAAATAGAAGACTTGGTGAAGCAGAAAAGTGAGATGTCCCACATGAGCAGATGATCTAGCAGGATATAAGCAGTCCTTGAAAAATTAGATGTATTCTTCAGGGTGCTCTGTAGCGCTTTGTGCGGTTGGCAGCTTTTTTGCAGTGTCCACGTTTTGTAATTTTGCGGGTACAAGTGTGGACCGTATCCGGAAAGGTGCATACCGTATTCGGATGAGTCGGACCGTAACCGTAAATTGTCGGAATTGACGGACCGTGTCCGTAAATTGTCGGAAAAGTGCGGACCGTATCCAGGAAGGTGCAGAAAGTTGCGGCCCGTATTTGGACGAGTCGGACCGTAACCGTAAATTGTTGGAATTGACGGACCGTGTCCGTAAATTGTCGGAAAAGTGCGGACCATATCCGGAAAGCTGCGGAAAGCTGCGGCCCGGCCCGTATTCGGACGAGTCGGACCGTGTCCGTAAATTGTAGGAAAAGTGCGGACCGTATCCGGAAAGGTGCGGAAAGTTGCGGCCCGTATTCGGACGAGTCGGACCGTGTCCGTAAATTGTCGGAATTGACGGACTGTATCCGTAGATCATCGGACCGTGAATCGACGGCCCGTATCGTGCGCAGGCGGACAAGTATGTTCGTGTACGCGGGCTGGTCACACCAACGTGAAGGCCATGCAAAAGTAAATACCATGGGAGACATGCAACTGATCGTGAAGTACATGCAACTAAAGCGAACGCCACGTGGGAGTCTTGGAACGGAGCTGGAGATGCGAACACGAGTTCTTTCATGCAGGGGGAGCCAAGCCTTCTATAAAAAGGGAATCAGAAACTCAAAACCCTATTGGGGGGGCTAAACTCAAAACCCTAATCGGCTAAACTCAAAACCCTATCCGGCTAAACCCAAAACCCTGATTTCTTAACCTCAGCCTTGTAATCCAAATCCTCTAGAAATTCTAACCCTAATCTGGTACTTTCACCATACCCCAATCCTTTTTTATTCCGATTTCGGGATTGATTGTAATTTCTTCTCTATAATAATGAAAGATATTTCAATTTTATACATTTAAGTTAAATCATCAGTCTTAATATCGCGGTATTTGGAATCCTCTAGTCAGAGGCCCCGGGGTCCTGCCTCGATATTCACGTATCCTCGCAGTATTTCCGTAACACCGTGAAGTTGAGTAACAGATTTTTAAGATCGCTACGAAGGCCCAACAAAAATCATTACAAAGCGCTTGGCCCTCCGACTAAATATCACATGCTAATTGTCAAAATTTAGAGGCATAGACGAACACTGGATGCATACCTTGATGTAATGCATAGAGTTTGGTGATGGTTGTTCGGTGTCGATCTGTACCCTAAATGTCGATTCGAAATCTGTGAAAAGGTAGAAAAGTTTTCTAGTAGTGGTGATGATGTTTCAACAAATGGTGCGAACCAGACTTACACAGTACTTGAGAGAAGGGTCCCAATGAGACCAACTTGACAAAGGTTATCCAAATATTGTTGGGGCTTTACTTGTGTAATAAGCACCCTTGTGGCATCAAACTTGCCAAGTAAATTAACCTTGGCCCGCTCCATACTTTTAGTGGGATAGAGAGGAGTTAGAGAAAGGGTTGATGAGGGACTAGGCTCTATAAGTAGAAACTTTGTTAATGTAAGAAGAAAGTTGGGTTTTTCTTCCTCGAGTTTCATCGGCATTCTAGCTTGAAGCTTTAGTAGCGATTCCCAAAGGTTTTTATTCTCAAGTTGAAGTTGATGTATGGCTTCCATAAGCTGATTTAATCTCTCAACAGAATTCGACATGTTAAGGTTTGGGAAATGGGGAAGGTAAACAAACTATCCAAAAACAAAACAAAGCTAAGAAATGGAAAAAGAGATAAGTAAGAAGTAGAAGATAGACGAAGCAGATTATTGATTCTATAACTGGTGTTGTTCACCTTGATTGGGATCAATCTGAACCTCTATATTTATACAATTCTAGAACTCCTACGTGCAAGAAGAGGGAAATGCATGAAAAAGCTTTTAAAATGTTCCAAAACTTTCTAGAACATTAGAAAGGGATATTAAATCTATAAAAATTTATTGACATTTACCTCATGATTCTATGTTTAATTAATCGGTTAGATTAATTGACTCTAAATGAAGTTGTAAGTTTAAAACCCATTTATATGATAAAATCTCAGACTCTTTAGCTTCTGAAATGGAAAAAGTTCTAAAGATATATATGTTTTCAAATTGAGAACAAAAAAATATATATAAAAATAAATAAAATGATAATATCATATTTAAAAGATTTTTTACATTATTTTATTTTAATTTGTAAACTTTTTAAAGATTTTATTAAGTAAATAAAACGAGAATATAATTTTTTTTTTTTTTTAAATGAATATTTTTTTAATATTAGATGCCTTGAGGTATCTAATTTGTAGAAAAAATTATAGTGAAGATGCATCAAAGCAAACATCTAATTTGCAATAACACGCATCTAATTAGTAAAAAAATATGCAATAAACATGCAGTAAAGTAGTTGTAAACTCGCAGTAAACATGCATTAAACTTGCAACAAACTTGTAGTAAATTGTGTGTCTACAACCATAGTAAACAGGCAGTAAATTGTGCATCTATAACCATGGTAAACATGCAGCAAAAAAGTGTGTCTAAGGTCGCCTTTAATTATATTTTAATCAATAAGTATTACATTTTACTTTCTTACTTTAATCAATAAGTATTATATTTTAATACTTGATAATATGTTAAAGCATTACCATATTAACGTTAAAAACGACTTGCGACATCTATTGACATCACAAGTCGTCTAAGCCACATGCAAGCCATGTGGCAATCATGCATAACAGCTAGCCACGTGGCGAGCATGCATGAGGCCTAAAATAATATAAATACTGAGCTGATCTCAGTATTGAATCATTCCGGTTCAAACTATCATGGTTGACACTCGTCGACAATGATGGACTCAGAAGGCAAAAATATGACAAGAAGAAAACTAAATAAGAACAAGAAGAAGAAGACAAAATATGTAGTTTTGGGACCTGAACGCCTTCAAATACGCACAACAGAATTATTGGATGTACCAACTAATTCAAGTATTTTAGAGTCTATTCGAAAGGATATCAGGTTAGATCTTTTGTCTAAGATGTATTAAATCATATTGCTCCCGATCGAGCTTCTTCTTCAACGTCCAAGAATTCTCGCAACGATTATAGACAATTTAGCTTGCGAGATGGTTTGCTTTTCCGAAGAAAACATTTATATATCCCAGACGGTCCAACTCAACTTCAAGTATTACAACATTATCATGACATGCCCATGGCTGGACATTTTGGTGTTCACAAGACTTTAGAACTTGTTACTCGAAACTATTGGTGGCCTCAGCTTCGACGTTGTTTTGTTGAAGACTATGTTCACAATTGTGATGTTTGTTGTCGATCAAAACTTCCTTACATCAACCATATGGTTTGCTACACCCATTTCCCACTCCAATTGGTCCATGGAAGTCTATTGCTTTGGATTTTGTTACAGATCTACCACTTTGTAAAGGTTATGATATCATTCTCAGAGTGGTTAACCATTTCACCAAAATGGCACATTTCCTTCCCTGTGTGAAGACTTTTACTAGTTAGAACACAACAAGTATGGTTATGCGAGAAGTATTCAAACATCATGGCCTTCCAAATGATATCATTAGTGACCGAGGACCTCAATTCATCTCAAAGTTATGTTAACACTTGCTTGAGATCCTCAAAATCTCTTCAAAACTTTCTTCGAGTTATCATCCTCAAACTGATGGTCAAAGTGAACGAACAAACCAAACGTTAGAGCAATATCTCTGATGTTTCCTCAATTATCACCAAGATGATTGGGTTGATTTTTTGTATATGACAGAATTTGCATTGAACAATTCTATTCATTCTTCTATAGGATATAGTCCATTCTTTGCAAGCACTGGATATCATCCTGGTTGGATGACGCTTGAACATTCAAATATCTCCAACAACCCTACTGTTCATGAGTGTTTATTGCAACTAAAGGACATTCAAGCCACTACTAGAACCTTGTGCATCTACTTCTATTCCAGATCGAGTATTTCTGCTGCCACCTCTAGTCTACCTTGTAGAAGGACCAGAATATGAAGTTCAATCTATTTTGGATTAAAAAATAATGTGCAACAAGTTATATTATCTTGTGGACTAGCTTGGGTACATGCCTAATGATCGAACATAGGAACCTATTGAGAATGTTGCCAATGCTCCTCAACTCTTATAGGAATTTTGTCTTTCCTCTCGTGTTGCGACTCGTGAAACTCGTCATCAAAGGAAGGGGATGGTATTATAAGTTATGTGTGTATTTGAACCTATAACCTATAGCTACATAGGCTCAAATCTTATCCGTCACACTATCTTGCTTTACTCAATGAATATTATATTTTAATACTTGATAATATGTTAAAACAGTACCATATTAACATTAAAAACAACTTGTGACGTTTGTTGACATCGCAAGTCGTCTAAGCCACTACGTCGCATTCATGCATGCAAGCCATGTGGCAATCATGCATAACAACCACGTGGCGAGTATGTATGAGGCCTAAAACAATATAAATACTAAGTTGGTCTCAGTATTGAACCATTCCGGTTTAATGTCAATCTTCGACGCCTTGTACTTTAAGTCTGTTGGTAATACATATTTTGTCTTCTTGTTCTTATTTGGTTTTCTTCTTGTCATATTCTTGCCTTTCAATTTTATCATTGTCGACGAGCTTCGGCCGTGATAGCTTGCGACTAAATCCACGGTAAAAATTGTAGCAAAAAATTTATGGTCCTTGACACGACCATAGACACAACCTAAAATGATGAAATACAGATGAAATTTCACATCTACAAGCACGTCATGGATGAAAATACCTTGAAGTGTGTATGCATGTACATTCATATGTATATGTAGATGTATGATACATGTTTGCTACACACTAACTGCATGTTTGTTGCACATTTGCCACATAGTAGTTGCATTGTAGCTGCATATTAACCTGGTCCACATAGTACCTGCATATTTGCTAAACAGTAGCTGCATATTTGTTGCATATATAGTAGCTGCATAGTAGCCTATATTAGCATTTATTCACCTATATATGCATACATACATGCATGTTCATTTAAATATAGAAGCATACATGCATATTTAATTGTATATACATAGATATGTGCATATTAGTCTACATATGTACATGTTTGATACATATGCATTAGTAAACAGTCACATATAAGCATATTCACCGATATATGTAGACATTCATGCATATGTGCATGTATATGCATACATTCGTACATATACACATAAATATGCATGTATTCATGTATATTCACATGTAATATGCAGATGTATATATAAATGTAGATGTATACATGCATATTGATCAATATATGGATACCCACATGGATATTTACTATGGCATAGGCACACGTGTTATTGCAATGTAGATGTGACCATAGTTGCATATTTGTTGCAACATAGGCACACCTATTACTGCAATGTAGACACGACCATATTGCATATTTACTGCATGTTTAATGCGACATAGTTGCTACATGGTAGCTGGACATTAGCCTATATTAGCTTGTATTCATCTGTATATGCATACATACATGTATATTCATCTAAATATACATGCATACATGAATATTTCTTTGTATATGCATAGATATGTGCATATTCATCTCTATATGTACATGTTTGATGCATATTCATAGGTAAATGGTCAGCTACAGGCATATTCACTTGTATATGCATACATACATACATATACACATAAATATGCATGTATTTATGCATGTTCACATGTAGATGTAGATGTATACATGAATATTGATCTGTATATGGATAGATACATGGATATAGAACATTTTACATCATTATAAAGACATTTGTATATTATAATGAACTGGTTAGACCACATAATTTTGTTAAATGAGATCATAGGTTTAAATCTTGCCTATGACACTAAATTGTAGTAAATATGTAGTATGGTTGCATTTATATTGTGTGTATATCTATGTTATACCAAATATGCAGTATGGTTGCATTTACATTGAGTGTCTATCTATATTATAGCAAATATGTAGTATGGTCAGGACAAATTTGTAGCAAACAGTTTTGAAGCATAGTTGCATATTTGTTGTTGCATAAATGCACCTGTTGCTGGAATGTGGACCACGCACCTGTTGCTGGAATGTGGACCACGCACCTGTTGCTGCAATATACACACGACCTGTTGCTGCAATGTAGATACAACCATACTGCATATTTACTACACGTTTGATACATGGTAGTTACACATTAGCCATTATTAGCTTGTATACATCTAGATATGTATACATACATCCATATTGATTGACATTTACATGTATACATGCATATTTATGAGTATATTCATAGATATTGCATATTTGTATATATATGTACATGTTTGATGAATATTCACCTATATATGCATGCACTCATAGATATACACATAAATATGCATGTATTCGTGTATATTCACATGTATATGTAAATGGAAATGGATACACTCATATTGGTCTATGTAAGGATAGATACATGGATATAGAATATTTTGGACCATGATAAACATATATTTATTAAGTATATTATATAATTGTATGTTAGACCAATTGGATACACAATTTGATTGTGTCAAATAATCAAATATTCCTTGTGACACTAAGTTGCAAAAAATGTGTAGTAAATATGTAGCATGGTCGCTTCTACATTGCAGTTCGGGTGCGCCTATGTTGCAACAAATTTGCCGCAACCTGTATTTATATTTATATGCATACATACATGCATATTTTATGTGTATATGCATAGATATGTGCAAGTCATCTATATATGTACATGTTTGATGCGTGATGGTTTACAATTCATCAAGCTTGCAATAAAGGGAACTGTAACAATTGCGACGAATTTGACACAATTTTGAAAAACATTTATCGCAACCTTAACGCGATAAATGTAAACTCGTTAATACCTTGTAGTGTGATGAGTTTTTTTATCTATAAGCAGTGGCTACAACTCAATATAAATTTTCTAAATTAGTAGGGTGCTATTATAGGTGGTCTATAGCTAGATTACCTACCCTTTTTCTGAACCATCTGGTTTAGAACTGATCTGTGTTACAATATAAATGCTAAAAGAAAAGTAAAATATAAGAATACTTATATGTCAAAATTATCATATATTTCAAGTGGATCATATCCCCCTAATGTTCTAAACCTAGAGCCGTCCCAATCAAAGGCAACCTCAGTCACCTCCATATCAGTTGTATAGTATTGTGGATGATTCTACTTTGATTTTTTACGGTATTTAGTCTAGTGGCATGTTTCTCACTTTAGATGTGAGAGGTTTGAGTTCGATGCTCAAAATCCCCCTTACTTTTCACCCAAATACTTGGCATGGTTCTCACTTTAGATGTGAGAGGTTTGAGTTCTATTGTGAAACTGAGTGGGTCGTTCCACTCCTCTCTTTCTGCATGCCTTCTATTTCTGGCGTCTAACCCTCTTGCCTCTAAATCTGAAGATAACCTCTTGAAGCTTCTGAAGAAAGCAAACTCGTATTTCAGGAGTGGGACTAGAGATGGGCTCATACCAAAATAGCTCCT
>JBBBWG010021201.1:0-12882 GCA_037176905.1 Azolla pinnata
CCGAATATTGGTGAGAAGCGTTCTACGGTAACGCACACAGTATATAGTAGATATATCATATATATATATATATATATATATATATATATAGAAAAGATCATATAGATGCTTTTGGATCTTCTGATGATGATCTGCACACACATATAATATCTATATAATATATACAATTGGGTGGGTAGAAGTGGGGTAGGTTTGGGGGGAGATCGACAAAATTGGAAGGCTACTACTACTACTACTACTACAGCTACTGACTATAGCAATCTGCTACTGCATGATCCCACTACTACAATTATACTGATGCCTAACTAGACTTATACTAGTCACGGATTGTATCCATATCTCATGAGCTCACCATCAAACATCTCTGATCACATATCAGCTATACATCTCTACATCTACATCTACATATATATATATATATATATCTATATATATATCTCTACGTAGTAGGCAGGGAGTAGGTATGATTTTATCCATGCATTATATACCTGTGCCATGTATAATGTTGTGTTTTGTGTAGATCCGCGATAAGTCCGTCGTCGATCAGGCCCCTTGTAATTATTCAAGCAAGATTCATGGATCTTCATCCGCAGCTTGCGGCCGTGATGAAGGGATCGGCCTCACAATATTCAGCTGCTGCTGCTGCTGCAGCTGGCAATTGCTCCACAATCCGTAGCGGGTCGATGATGTCGATGGTGGCGATGGTGAGTACTCCGATCAGGAATATGCGGGCGATGATGATGACGATGGTGGATGATGTGATGGTGATCCGCGACAGGAAGATTCAGTGGAAGGCGGCGCAGACGCGGCGGGATCATGAGCTAATTATAGGGCAGGCAGCTGTTGATAATGTTGTAATACATGGTGATGGTGATGATGGCGATGGCGATGGCGATGGCGATGGAAGATTAAGCAGCAGCTGCAGGAGCAGCGGCGCCGCCGCCGCGTTCCAGATGCCGCTGCACTACCCGCGCTTCAGCAGGGCGGAGTACGAAGCCATGCCGGAATGGCAGCTCGACCGCCTTCTGCTCGACTACGGCCTCCCCACCTCCGGCTCCCGCCATCACAAGCAGTGCTTCGCCATCGCCACCTTCCTCTGGACCTCCTCCTGATCTTCATCATCATCATCATCATCATCATCATCTGCGCCACTTCAATTCTGCAGCTTGCTTTTGCTACCTACCTACCTACCTACCTCATCATCCTCATCTGCATCCTCATCGTCTTCATCACACTTTCAATCGACTACGTCCTTCCTAACGCATGTACTACTGCAGATCATCAGGTTAATTGGCAATGATCGATTACTACTACTATTTGTTCATCATCGACCATCTTCGTAACTGCATTAATCAATCTGTGATCGATGGATCAGGGATCCCGATTTGCCTAATCCCACGCGCAAACCAGAGGCCGCCGGCTAAACAAGAAGCATAATCTAAACGATAAACATAATTAGATGCTTGATATTGCTTCTAGTCAATGGTTTAGGCACTCAACAGTAATTAGCCGGTACTGTATCTGAGGACGTGACGAGATCATATAATCTATCACGTTAATATAATTACCCAAAGATAGAGCCCTCCACAAACAGGCCTTATTTCTAATTAATTAGGAGGTTCTATCATCAACAGGTCCAGTGTAGGGATGAATTAGTACCATAGTAATGAACAGTAATCAGGCGATGATATTGCTAATTATGCTCATGGATTAGTTAGCTCCACGGACACTCATAATCCGTCGCAGCATGACTTATGAGACGGTCAATCCACGATTGATATATGGCGCTAAGATTTTGTACCCAAGGCTAAATTGGATTAGTGTGTACATTGTCATATGGGGATTAGTAGGTACCTCAAGTAAAAAGTGGTCAATCCAATTCTGATGCTTCCCTCTGCATCTTATGAAGATTGGATCTCATCCTTCTTCGATTTTCGATCTATTGCTCCATTGTTCCACTCGCAAAAAGCTAGACCTACTCTTGCACCTGAAATACTAGAGCGCCCCTAAAATATAAGTGCTAAAAAACCCCCTAGAACTTATATCTCGTCATCCTCGTCGAGATCGGAATACAAGCACTACCTGGTCCTTCCGGTGGTTTACCGAAATGCAATGTCTTTGGCGCTCTTTTATTCCAACGTCCTTCCAATGGTGTACCGAAATACAATGTCTTTGGCACTCTTTTACTCCAACGTCTCTTGGTGTAAGGAGACACTAGAGGTGATAGATACGGATAACCAAACTAAGCGGTGGGATTACCCACCATATCCTACTACAACTTACGGATCCATTCAAACAACCGCTTCAGTGTGAACATGACCGACCACCTCAGTGTGAACACGACCGCCTCGTAGCTGTTCTCGGGCCCTGACAGCGAAAGGCGGGTCATAGAAGAGGACCCGCCAGTTGTGCGCCATCTTCTTCAACATCCTCAAGTCAATCGCAGTCAGAAACATCTCTTCTTCCTTTACCTTCTTCATCTCCTTCTTCTTGCAGGCTGCCGCTCTTCCTCCTCCTCAATGCCCCTTGATGCTGGACGAATCGCCTCTTCCTTCACCACTCGCACCTCAATCTTTTCTTCCCCCAATGCCACCCATTTGCTCATCCTTTGGGCCTACTTGCTAGATCTTTGCGTAAATACATAAAATTAAGGTTAAGTTTTATATCCAGACTTGTATTTTTTATATATAACTTTTTATATCAAGGCTAATTTTTTGCATAGTACTTATAAAACACATACAATGCATACTTTACATTTCTTCTAATTCCCTTTTTTCGTCCTTTTTTTCATTATTCTTCTTATTTTCTATTTGTTTTCTTCTTTGGTCTTCTTTTTCCTTTCTTCTATTTCTCGATAAATCGATTCTTCTCCTATTTTTTTGTTAGGGTTCAACTTTTTTCTTTACAAACACATATTGTGATGTTCAAGAACCAGAGACAAGAGACAAGTGCTAGCAAGATTAAGTTCCAAAATTGTCTACCTAGTACATACTTCATTCCTTTATTTATAGGTGATTTCGAGTTTGTGATGCTTTATAACATTCAATTAGTTATTAGGATTGTTCTGTTTTGTTCTAGAGCTCCTTTAGGCCATGTAATAATTTGTCCATTCTTGAAGCGTGTTCACGTGAAGTTGACCCTTCTCATGGGCGTCTCCATAATATTATACCTATTTTTTTTAAATACGTTAAATATTATATTTAACAAATAAACAAGGTATTTGACTGAACAACATTAAGATATAGTATATCTTATATGACTCACAAGGTATTCAAATCTTAGGAGTTATAATCATGTGTGAGAGGAAGCGGTCACAAGTTAAGCCAAATTTAAAGGTAATAACTTTCTCAAAATTACTTTATGGGTGACTATCTAATTAATAATAATATTTAACACTTTAACCAAGAATAAGTTTACTCCTATAAAGAGAAATATCTCCCCCATTAAATGGTCAATCGTGTTGAGCGAAACAATTGATAGCCGCCCTAACTCTCTAATCATGGTCTCTTACCCTTGGAACATCTTTTCAAACATCATTAATATGTTATTACCTTAATTATTTCCTTGTCACTCGTTTCACATCAAGTTCACTAAATCTCATAAATAAATCAATAATATGGGTGCAGAGTGGAACCATTGGGCTCTAGTTGAAAAGATAAGAACATTAAAAGACATGAATGAGGATGACAGAAATGATAGTGTTAGAAGGATTTTGAGAGAAGACATTCAAATAGAAAGAGCAATACTAAGATAAGAGGTCAACGTGTTTCATAACTAATGGCACCCTCTTAACAGGTAAAAGAAAAAACTAATTAGGTTATGCGAGAGAATGATAAAGTTAATTAATATTATCTTTATTAAAAAGAGACTATCTCTAAGACTTCAAGCAACCTTATTGATTATTTTGGCTTCAATATTTGTATATGTGGCTTTCATACTTAAATGGCCTAAGCATGTATGTCACTTGGCACACATGCTATTACTTATAAAAAAATAATTTAAATTATTAGAATGTTATAATATTAACAAACATTTTTAATATTTATAGTTAATACCTTAGACATAATACCTTATAAACTAAGGTTTGATCTCGCCACCTACTACAATTGTCTTGCCAAATTAGACCTATATGTTTATAAAATTTCTATATCAATATTTCTCTTATTCGGGGTGATATCACATTGTATGCTAGAAGCTCGTTTAGTGAGGCTTAAGTTTTTCAAGCATGACAAATTTGAGCTTGCAAGCTAGATTTTGACAACCATGAAGATCCACATGTTATTAGAGGTCAACAAGTGCACCTACAAGAACTATAATGATTCAACTAGAAAACACGATATAATGGTAATGCATAACTATGCACATACACAAGACCATAGAAAGAAGCTATAGAAGCTTTAGTGTACCGACTTATAGAGAATGATAGAGTAGAGTGAGCGAGATATAGAAAACATAAATGGCATAAGAATTAAATATATTTACAAATCGACAACAATACACAAAGCTTGCAAGTTATGCCAAAAACCGTTGGTTTATCGCGTCCGTAACATTGTGAGTCGTGGAGACCTTTAGGTTGAACTTCTTTTTTACCCAAATTATGTGAAACAAAATAATATTATATTTCGATATACTTTGAGGTATTCATGTGGCACATCAAATCCCTCACTAAGGAAACAACTCTTTAACTATCATGAGTCAAAATTGAGGTTGAATATGTTTTTTGAAGCAATATATTTAATTTTCCGAGCTGAAGAGTTTCCTTAGTTGCATCAGATACATTTACGTAGTCTAGTGTTTTGTTCATAGATGGAACCATAATATACTCTTGAAGAATCAACCTCCATGAGACAATTCCATGCTTAAGAGACTATCGCAATATCGATTTTCCAATTGTTAAGACAAAAAGAAGGTTTGTTCATATTTGAACTAGATGTCATGGTCTTTTGTGCCAATGAGAAATCAATGTATATATATAGGCAAGGTTGTGCAAATTTTTTCTTACTGGTCTAATTAGACTCAACAATTATTATCATTTTTGCTATCCTCAACAATTTTCTTGTAAGGTTCTACAATGTGAGGGAAATTGATTGGTAATCGGTGGTGTATAAGAGTCATTTACCTGTGGAGGCATATCAGTTATTTCATGGATTTCTACATGTGTATATATGTTGCATGAGGGTTGGAAATACATTGTGATAGAAGTTAATGATTGTCAATAACAAGTTATTTTTGTTACTACTTTATGGAACATATAGAAGAGGAGGTGTAGTAGGGCGTTGTGAGTAGCAAGGATACATCTTGTGCAAGTTATACAAAAAATTTGGACTGATTTGGTAAGCACATTTTGATCTCAATATGAGACTATTGAGGGAGATTCGTAGAAAGTCATTAAAAAATGTTTATGGTTTCTAAAATAGGGGGTTCCGTTGTAGTATTTTTAGACAACTACAACATGGTCTAGTATAGTGTTATTTACCATCAAATTTTTTTCCGTCACTTATAAGTTGATAATACAACAAGATGTTGATTTGATTGGTTGTGTTAATTGTAACTCTTAACCAAGTTTCTGTTTAGACATATGTTTTGTAACCAATATGACGATTTCTTTATTGCCTAATCAAAATATATAGTATTGGGAAAAAAGAAAGAGTACCAAAGATTCCAAGTAGAAGGCTTGAATGCCTTCAACTATATATAATAAAAGCCTTTGATGCACCAATTGATTTAAAATTTTTGGACTCCATTTAAAACGCTATCAATTTATATTATTTTGCCATATTATTCTAGATCAAACTTCTTATTGAAGGTCTAATAGGTCTCATAAAGATTATGTATCATTAGTTTATGAAAAAATATTTTTTTAAAACAAGCTTATATATATCCCATGCCTAGCGAAACTCCATGTATTACAACATTACCACGACCAATTAATGGTTTGACACTTGAGTGTTTGCAAGATGATATAACATATTATCAAGTTCAAAACTATTGATGACATTAACTATGCTTGCATTTCTAATTATGTTATCCACCAAAGATTCTTTATATCATCTATATGGTTTGATTATATAACCATTACCCACTCTAATTGGGTTCGAAGAAAATCTATCTTTTTGGAGTTCATTACTGATCTCTCCTAAGTTCCAAGGTTTATATGTCATTCTCAAATTGGTTAACTACTTTACCAACATGACACAATTCTTTACATGTATAAATACCTATGTTTACAAGGATGAGCCTAAGTAATTGTGAGAAGTCATATCATGGGACTCATGTTAGTTAATACAAGTTAAACCACCTTATAAGAAAGAGGTTATAAGAATTTGATGACACTTAATTCTATGGTGAGAGATAATCAATGGTGTCTTTTACTTATCATTACAAATAAAGATGTGATCATACATGGAACCTCGGGTTTAGCTTTATCTAAGATGTTTAATTTTTTAACATCTTATAATGAGTCATATAAATAATTGTATGCATACTTTATTTTTACTTAACAATCTAGTAGTATATGTTGCCATAAGTATGTTAATGCACTTAAATTATGACAAGTATGTTGCCATAAGTAGTAAAGTGAAAAAGTAACAAAAAAAATCTCTTATGAAGGGCATTAAAAACTTTCATTGAGAATTCACATGTCAATAGATGAGACCCAATTTTGGGGAAGGGGGTTTAAAGAGCAAAATCATGAGTCAAAAATAAAAGTTAAAGACTTTGAGAAAAAAAGAAAGCATAATATTGAGGAAAACATAAGCCATTAAAACAATTAAAAGGAAAAGGTATAATTTATTTGTATATAATATTGAAGACCAAATTTAGAGTTCAAATATGCATAAAAAAACTGACATTTCATAGGATGTAAATTTGGAGTATGGTGCACAAAGGCATAATACTAACGACAATAGCATCAAGAGGGAATCAACCAAAAAACAACAAAGCAATTAATTGGGTGCTAGGAGCATTTTCCTTCTACGCTCTAAAAGATACATCGATTTAAATACACACGAGCACACTATTAATTTGCATGGCATTCCTCGCATCTGATGTAAATCCCTCGTCGAGGATCGAAGTTCCAAATCTATACATTGATGTGTCAACAATGGCAGGCTTCGCAAGCTCGAAACATCAATAGATCAATCCCAACAAGATATCTCCCCTTGTCCCTTTGCATGATGAGAATCCAAAATAGAAATTGAGCAGCAAGTAGAAAAGGAATCGTTCTCCCTCTCTCGATCTTCTAGCCATGGCATTCCTCGCATCTGATGTAAATCCCTCGTCTCTCTTTCTCTCTATTTCTGTGTTTTTCCCTCATATGTGTTATTGAGTTCATTCTATGCATGTGTGTGTGTGTATGAGAGAGAGAGAGAGGCCAAATCAAAGGCACCCAAATCTCAGTATACCTTTCCCTCGTTTTAGTTATCTAGAATCGCACCCGCACGTAATGAAGAAGAGAGAGAGGGAGAGAGATCCGGAGATGTAAAAGGAAGATTGTGGTAAGCTATGTGAGAAGAAAAGGGAGAAGGGGTTAGAAGGGTTTCTTGGTGTGTTAGTCTCTGAAAGTGAATTGAGATCTCCCATAGAGGATTTACAAAGCTCACAATAAATGGTGTCGTCAAACAATTTCTTCTGAAATTTTAGAGAGAAGATCAGAACTCCGAGGACTTTCTTCTTCCTATATGTTTGACCTTGAGAAGCATTGCACGTTAGTTTTGCAGGTGGGTTTGCAGTTGCTTCTGTCTCTAGTTTCATCAACGATTATATCGCGGACAACATGGTATATGATATGCTACCAAAATGCACTATGACGTTACACCTTGAAGAAACAGTTTTACAGTGTTTTCCAGTATGTTTCCTCAATCTATAAACATATTTTTGGTGCTGGATCGTATGTCTCTTGGATTGGAACCATGTCTAGTATTTCTTAAGATGCAAGTTTTATTGGTTGGTAATGCAATCTTGAACATCTAAGTAGAGGTGAGTTGATGCTCAGGTCTCTGCTTATTTTGCTTGCTTTCAACCCGTTTAAAGAATGATCTAAATAGTTTCCAACTAGTTGTGATCCATTAAGAGACAATCTGTACCGTTGTCATTCGTATGATCAACAATTCAATGCATGGGCATTGATACCAGAACATATGTATCACAAATAATGACTTGCACCTGCGCTTGACACGTCGAATTGTGAAGTAAAGAAATTTCTGTTTCTACGTGTTCTTATTACTTTGAATAGTCAGAATAGAAGGCATATAATACCCTGTTGTATAAAACTTAGAGGCAGAAATGTTAAACCATTCGTTATTTCATAGTAGTTTGGTTAAGAAGGCAATGTTGAACTGCATTCATCAAGGTTCAAGCTCGAGAGAGCATTGACAACAACTGGCTTCAACATTTGTGTCATCGATAATAAAACCACATGCTTTATATCTGTTTATGTTTGTAATGGAAATCAAGATTACATCAGTTCATGTTTAATCCATTCATGCATGCACAGATGTGCATGCATGCATACATACATACATACATACATACATGCTCATATACGTATATATTTATATAGGCATCACATTCATACGTACACACATGCATATACATACATGCATACGTACATACATACATACATACATACATATATACATACATAGACACATGGTCGTCTTCTCCTGCCCCGCTCTTTCTGCAGACTGCGTGAAAGCTCTGCCATTTTGTCAATGCTCCTCTCGAGGGCCAAGCATGTTCCTTTGGGGAGGCCTAAGACTTCCGCTAAGGCTTATCCGGAAAGAAGCCGCTTCGGCCGTGATGGGTTCGGCCCCCAGTTGTGCTCCTCCAGGAAAATTCCCGGAGTTTATCAGATGAATATCGCCTTACCCGGCGATGGCCTAGGGTTTCAACAGACCAGACGTCTTTCGGAAGAATGCAATCCTGGGAAGTTTTTTTTATTCCGTGGTGGATTAAGGCTTCGGCCTTTGATGGAGCTTTCTGAAGAGATTTTTCCAAGAAAGAACATTTTTTGCAATCATAGTTCGGGATCAGGGTTTCCTAGAAAGTTTTCTTCAGCAGCGCAATGTATGAAAGACGATTCTGATTTACGTCAGGGGTATTCACCAGGGAGCTTATCAATACAAGCAGGTGCAGTTTCTCGTGCATTCAAGCATTATGCACAATGTTACTGGGACCTCTCCAAAGCTCGCCTCAGGTAACTACTTCATCTCTCTCGTCCATGAGAAAATTTGGTAGACGTAAACTTGCATCACATGCATTGGCAGGCAACCACCTGCATGAAGTTTCTGAAATTTCAAAGTAATTTCGGATCTGCTTTGGTATCTTTCACATGCTTTGGTTAAAAAGGTAATGTTGATCCGAAATTCTGTTTGTCTCCAAATCACTCACATATTTTGCATATTTACCTGTTCAAAAATTTTGAAATAGGGACATGATTTTGGCTAATACTTGCAGATACTGTATGTATATGATAATAGATGTATAGTAACATCGACTTATGAGAGTTTTTTTTGTACAGTATGCTGGTGGCCACAACAGGGGGGGCAGGGTATGTCTTGGGTAGTGGAGTAGCTGTAAGTTATTGTGGCCTCTCTTGGACTTGCTTGGGAACTTTCTGTGTTGCTGCGGCTGCTAATACTTTCAACCAGGTAACTTTTGGATATGAGATTGTTTACTAAATTCCCAGTAGAGTACTGGTCGTTTTCCTTAATGAAGGTTAAAATTCCCCTGGCAGACTTTTGGCATCCAAACACACTGCTGAAATACGTCATGTATAGAAATGCATGAAGATAGTATTTATGTGGCAGCATGACATTTCTGGAAAGAAATAATACAACACCAAGGAACCCATCAGAAGTTGCCACTTCCACAGTTTTGTGATTATCATCGGCTTTCCCCTCCACAGGAACGATATGTCGAGTGCTGTGACAGGTTAAGATCTATCTAAGGAGGGATAGTATAGCTGTGACACCAATGGATTAGCTGTTACTAAATAATATGATACATGGATACCTCCATCCCATGTTAAATGCATATGTATAGTTTTTACCATACGGAGACTCATCTTTTATGTAGTAAGGGATGCGGTAGGGGAATATTTGCCATGCATATGATGTCTGCCCGGTGATGAAATGGAGCTGTTGATCTACATTGAATATAAATGAACATAAAAACGGAATCAAATGATGGAATGCCAAAACATAATTTCAAGACTTCTGCGAAACACTCAAGAAAGCTATGCCGTATGGCCAGAAGAGAATGAAATTTGAGATAGAGATACAGAAGACCCACTATTCTTATAGATAGCTGAAAATGCTAGATTATGAATAGAGAAGCATATTTCTTACTCTTGTGCAGTTGTAATGAGGATTTGAACATTTAACTTTACTCGTTTCCCTCAAGCAGAGGTAAATGTCATTCTAGCATCTTGCACCTCAAACTGCTAGAACAACAGACTTTCAGAAAATTTAGAAGATTCAATGGGTGGACAATTGTAGTGTCATGGAGCACCCTTGTCTGTTCATCATTGGCAGCTCTATGTTGTAATTCGTTGGGATTATTGGACAATAGTTACTGCTGACTTTACTTCACACTGCTAGTGTGTGGGATTCCAAGCATGCCAAAGCTTCTATAATGGGAAACATTCTAGTACTGTCTCACTTTCTTCTGTTTTATTCCATGTAGATTTTTGTTCATCTATGATGGTTCCATGTTTGATCAAGTACTTTTCTTACCAGTTTGCTTCAATAAAAACAATTGTATGCTGTGGATGGGTCCATTGATTTTAGAAACCAATATCAGATCATCATAATGTTTACAAGCCAGTAGAATGTAAATGACTCATTCACAGGCATAATGTCTTAAGTGTATCTGCATTTGTTTTTATTTTCTAATTTATCTATGGGGTCATTTTCCTAAGTTGATCTATCCGACAGATAATATCACATATGTCTATCGCACACAACATTGTTTAAAGAACTTGTATGCAGTTCAGAAGGAAAAGATTAACTAAGGTAATGTGATTTGTTTTTCCAGATCCTCGAAGTTGAGAATGATTCAAAAATGAGAAGAACAAGAAACAGACCACTTCCATCAGGACGTATAACAACAGAACATGCAATCGCTTGGGGTCTGACAACTGGTGTTGGGGGCATTGCATTGCTGGCAAGCCAGGTGCATGCACACAATGAGTAATGCCACATTTACAAAGAAGTTTGTAAGTAAGAATATAAGCTATTAAACGTGGTTTGCTTAGAAGAATCTGCATGTTCTACAGGCAAATATGATTGCAGCAGGGCTTGCGGCTATTAATCTTGTTCTATACACACTTGTGTATACACCTCTTAAGCAAATTCATCCAGTAAACACTTGGGTTGGCGCAGTCGTTGGCGCTGTTCCTCCTCTGCTAGGGTATGCCTGACTCTCTGATCCGTCAATATCTTTCAAAGTATCATCTTACAGCTATCGGGGGTGAAAAAACCAGTTTCATTATGATTCTTGGCACTGATTGTGAACGTTTTCATCATTTTCCTGTTTTCGGGGGATGTGGCATGCTTATTAAAAAGGGAACTGGTTGTTTAGTGCACAAAACTAATTGTATTTACTTAAAGACCTTTAACAATTTTAAGGCTAAAAGCTAGACCAGATTATTTGATGGTTTTTATCATCTAAAGGGAAGTAGCCATTTTACTCACCACGATGTGATCATAAAGTTCCAACTAAATCCATGGTCCTGGATGCCGATATATCAACATGAATAATAAAGTATTGTGTGTGTCTCAACTAAAAGGTTGATGAACTAGTAGGAAAGATATTGTAGCTAAGATGGTGGAAAACAAATATAATCTCAGAATGTATTGAATGCCACTGTACCTTTTGGAAAAATCATTTCATTTGGCTCAAGGCGCTTTCACTCAAGGCCAGAATGATGGTGCTCTTTAGCTCAACAGTTGTACTAGGTCATATAGAATTGCATTGATTTCAATACCCCAATGAGAATGGAAGCCTACTGCATATTATTTATCAATTAACTGATTTTCTCTCTATGTCACCATGATGCTGATCTATGCATATGACCAATTGGGTTGCAACATATAGGATGACGTTGATATCAATACCTTAATACGAAAGGACAGCATGGAAAGCCTACTTTATGTTATTGATCAACAAAGAACAAATAGGTGTGCCGCTACAGTTAGGAGAGCGTTACTCAATTGATATTGAAGAGCGTGGTGCACATAATTTATGCGAACCATGGGTGGAGTCTGGTATTGAGTTATCATTCTACAAAATCTCCCGTGGTGGGATGCCTGCCCAAGCATGCTTCATATTCCCTAATTATCCATGTGAAATCCCTCATATATGTTTCGAAGCAGATCCTTAAAGTTCAAAAATCTAATCTGAGAGGTTCTTTAGCCCTGAGGGTATTTGCAATTTGATGTGCTTCCATCTAGCCCCAGCTAGACTTTGATAATCTTATGTGGTACCAAATCTTCAGCTGTAATCATCTTCCAACACGTAGCTCAAGTCATTTTCCAGAAACTTTCTATACTTTGCTGCAATAACCCGCTGCAATACTTTGTGCTCTACTTATGAAACTGATTCTAGACTCTAGTATATAACCAATAGACATCTGCTTCATCAAGAACACTTTCTTAGAAGGATGTCTTACATACATTCATACTGGAAAGCTGCTGTTGTATAGATTGGTTTTCCGTTTCTTTTTCACGAATAAAAAGTCCACGGTTTCTTTGTTGGAAACATTAAGTTCCCTAAAACTGTAAAATAATGAATGATATAATCTGTGCAGCTGCTAGTGCTTTGTTTGCATGGTGCATGATAGTTGAAGTTTATCCTTCCAGCCGTTCCATTTAAACAATC